>JASGXE010015983.1:0-16225 GCA_030068105.1 Sinentomon sp. SZTP_YWyxl | reverse complement strand
AAATTCCAGATAAAATACAGATTAAAAGAAATCGTGCACAAGACATACGTCAATTTTATCGAAAATTAAGAGTCATATCTCAGCGAAACAAACAAATGGAATTGGACGACAACCTTTAAGCGACACTTTTAAGCATTCATTTACAAAGTGATTTCACTGAAAATAAAAACGTGCAACTCCACACACCTCAGTCCTCCCAGTCCCTCCCCTAGGTTTGTAAACACCCCAAAAGTAGCAACCGGGAAAACAAAAAATGTACAAAACTACACCCCTTTATTTTCAGTGTTCCTGAATGTTAGCTGCTTGATTTAAAATTGGCTTCTGAGAACTGCTTGATTTATGTCACCTTCAAGGTCAAAATCAGGTGGTAACTTATTCCACTCTCTGATCGTGCGAGAAAAAAAAAGAGTTCACAAGTATTTTTGACTAAAAGGGATAGCCAAACACGAAATTATGATATCCTATTATTATTATTATTATTATTATTAATCAATCTCTAAATAAAGTAGAAACGTCACAAACACGAAACAAACAGCAAATAAATTAGCAAAATATGAAAAAGAGGTCTGGCCTGCAAAACTAAAATGGAGCCCACCTGAGAAAGAGAGAGAAAAAAAAAAAAAAAAAAAAAAAAAAAAACTACGACAAGCACGCAAAAATCGGGGCCGAGGAGGGAAGGGCATTCCATTCGCGTACTGTACGGGGGAAAAAACTATTAAAGTGCTTATTAAATTTTAAGATGGGATATTCAATGAAGTGGCCATTATCGGTGCGGCGGCGAATTATCCTTTGGGCAAAATTAGACGGAAGAGAGGTACTAACGGTACCCTTAATTATTGATTGAAGAAACTTCAGGCGTCTGCTTGAACGTCTTTGGAAAAGAGTTTCAAGGCCTAGACGAAAATCATTTCAGAGACTGATGAATCCGTCTGTAGTCAGCACAAATGAATCTTACGGCGCTTCTCTGGAGCCTCTCAAGCATGCAGATGTGGGAGGAGAGAAATGGGTCCCAAACTTCACATGCGTATTCCAAAATTGGTAAGACAAGGCTGGAATATGCTTTAAGCTTGGCTGGTGTCTGAGCAGGCCTGATGTTACGCATTAACATACCCAGTACTTTTTTTGCTTTGGACAATATATAATTGATGTGGGGACCCCAAGAGAGATCATCTGAGAGATAGACCCTAGATATTTGAATACAGAAACTTTAGTTACAGTCTGACCACCAATGGAATAGGAGAACGATGGGGCTGAGTGACCTTGCCTTTGGAACAGCATCCAATTACATTTTGCAGTGTTAATTACCAAACCCCAGGTACTTGCCCACAAATGGAGTGCATCAAGGTTGGACTGCAACGTCGAAACGTGTGGAGGGCCGTAAATGACCAAGTCATCAGCAAACAATCTGGATTTGCAATTTAACACCATGGGGAGATCGTTTACATAAGTAATGAATAAAAGAGGACCCAAGACACTTCCTTGTGGAACTCCACAGGTGACAGAGCGTCTGGATGAGAATTCCCCCTCCACAGAAACACGGAAAAAACGACCAGACAAGAAGTGCTGTACCAGGACAATCAATGGAGCAGGAAACTTCAGCAATGAGAGCTTGTGCAACAACAAGTTATGAGGAATTAAGTCAAAGGCTTTTTTAAAATCAATGAATATTGCATGCAAACTGCCTTTCGATTCAAGGGTGTTACCTATTTCAAATGTAAATCAATTTTGGGTAGTGCAGGAAAACCCCTTCCTAAACCCATGCTGGTTAGGGTGCAAAATACTGTTGGACACTAAATGGTAGGAGAGGTGAGAATAAAGGATCTTCTCGAAAATTTTACTGCTGGTGGAGAGCAGCGAGATCGGACGATAAAGTTCTGGGTCTTCCGACGGCCCTTTTTTTGGTATTGGGATAATGTTTGCAACTTTCCAATCATCAGGGAGGACAAGTCAAGGTAAATCTTTTAATAATTAATTCAAAAAAAATGAAAGTTCAAAAGAAAGCGACTTTAGAAATTTCGGTGGAATTAGGTCGCTGCCTGCAGCTTTCCTGGCCGACAATTTCGATAAGAGATTCTGAATGCCTGCTCGAGAAATGAAAAAAGTGTTCGAGTTTGCCTCTGGGAGCTGTTCAGGAGAGATAAAGCTGGGGGTAAACGGGTGCAGGTTGTTGTCGATATCGACATGAGAAACAGAGTGCTGGAAGGTTTTTGCAAACACTTCAGCTTTTTCACAGGCAGAAGAGCTAAAGCCCACAGTACAACGAAGTGATGGCAGACCGCGCGTTGTACGCAGGTTTTTAATGAAGCGCCAAAAAGGTCGGGAATATGTAGCTGAGATGGCTTTTTCAATAAAGGCGCTGAAATCAGAAGAAGCACATTCACGAAGTTCAAAACGGACAGATGCAAGCCGGTTCGCAATGCGTGGATTATTATTTGTCGTTAAGCTTTTGGTTAGACGACGTTTTTTTTTTCTGGCCAGAGTGCGAAATCGCGCAGAAATCCAAGGACTACCGGGCTTAATTTTGATTGTTTTGACTGGGACCATCGACAAGCACTGTAAGAGAATCAGTTTAAATGCAGCCCAGACCTCGTTGACATTATTTAAAATTACAATCAAATCATTGCAAAAATTCTGAAAAAGGGGGAGAAGCCGACTCCTAATGCCGACCCAGTTGGCTCGATCGTAACATTTGACTTTGATAGGGGATTTCAACAACTGAATTGGAAGGGGGATGCTAAAGGTGACAAATTCATGATCAGACAGGCCTGGCAATGCAGCAACTCCCAGGTCAGAAGAATCAAAATTTGTGAAAACGAGATCGAGGATATTGCTACAGCCACCAGGGACAATGCGTGTTGGTGTAAGAACATGCTGAGTTAAACCAAATAGCTGTTGAATGTCGAGTAAGGCCTCAGCTTTTTGAGAGCCACCAGATACCGCCTGCCAGTCCACAAAAGGACAATTAAAGTCACCAGTTATAATAAGCCGATGGTCAGGGTATGCGCAAAAATGTGCCCGATCTGATCTGAAACAAGATGAAAGTCAAGTGGGCCGGCAGTGGGAGGGACATAAAAGACGCCAACGATATAAGGAGTGCGATCAAGTGCGGAAATGAGACACCAGCTGGACTCAAAGCAATCGTTCTTTGGAAAATCAATGATCAATGCCGTTGACCTGATGCAATCATTATCGACTGCAACCAAAGTCCCACCACCACGGCGATCAAGTCTATCATGCCGATAGACTGAAAAGTTAGGGGGGAATATCTCAACACTGTCAACGTCAGAATGTAACCAGGTCTCAGTTAGAAAGATAACATGGACACAAGAAGATGTGACAAATTCTAATAGCTCGGCTCTTTTATGAGAAGGGAGTATGGACCTAACATTAGCAAGCAAGAGTTTTGTTGGCTGTGCCTTAGGTGGAGGCGAATGCGATTTGCTGACAGTTCGAGCAACGTCCAGATCAACAGGCGGCAAAAGATTTTGAACAGCAAGTGCAGAAAATTTTTCAAATGAAGTGGTTGGACGCCCTCTCGTCCCCTCCGACACAGCAGAAGGGTCGACACCCGACGGCCTCCCCTCGCTGCTCGTTTGCAGTGCGAGAGGAGGCGGACAGGTGACGTCCACCTCTATGAAGGGCGAGGCAGGAGGCACTGAAGCAAGATTTCGAAAATTGAATACAGAATTCCCGAGTGTTTTTGAAACCGTAACTACAGAAAATTTTTGGGACCTTGAGACCTCCAACCCCCCCTCTACAACCATCCGACGGCCCCCCTCCTCTGGTTTCATTCGAAGGGGAATGACGTCCACCTCTAGAAGGGCGGGCAGGGGCATGAAGGAATTTCGAAAATTAAAACAGAATTCCCAGAGATTGGTTTTGAAACCGAACACAGAAAATTTTGATGGGACCTTGGAGGGCCTCCAACCCCCCCAATACTCCCCCCTCCCCCTCCGTTTAGTCAAGGAGGCCAGGGACTCCACCTCTTGAAGGGCGAGGCGGAGGCAGAAGCAAATTTCGAAAATTAAAAGAATTCCCAGAGATGTGTTTTGAAACCGTAACTACAGAAAATTTTGATGAGGAACCTGTGAGAGGGCCTCCAACCCCCTCCGTCATAGCGGGAGGGACGACATCCGACGGCCCCCCTCGCTGCTGGTTTGCAGTGCAAGAGGAGGCGGACAGGTGACGTCCACCTCTATGAAGGGCGAGGCAGGAGGCACTGAGCAAGATTTCGAAAATTGAATCAGAAATCCCAGAGTTGTGTTTTGAAACCGTAACTACAGAAAATTTTGATGAGGAGCCTGTGAGAGGGCCTCCAACCCCCTCCGTCATAGCGGGAGGGACACACCCGACGGCCTCCCCTCGCTGCTGGTTTGCAGTGCGAGAGGAGGCGGACGGTGACGTCCACCTCTATGAAGGGCGAGGAGGAGGCACTGAAGCAAGATTTCGAAAATTGAATACAGAATTCCCAGGGATGTGTTTTGGAACCGTAACTACAGAAAATTTGATGAGGAGCCTGTGAGAGGGCCTCCAACCCCCTCCGTCATAGCGGTAGGGACAACACCCGACGGCCTCCCCTCGCTGCTAAATCCTACGCCGGGATGCTGAACGCGGCCTGAAACTATCTGGGAGTTTAATTTGATATTTCCCTTTGAGAATACTCTAATGATTGTGAGCCTACTGATACTCCTTCCGAGGGCCAGGGAGGAGAGCTCAAGTTTTCTGCTCAAATTTTATGCTAGAATATATGGGAGAAATCATTGGTAATAAATCGTATCGCCACCTTTTGAACTTTTTCAAGTAGGCCTATCTCTTTTTGTGATTTCAGCATTGGATCCCGCATAATGCATGCATATTCAAGAGTATGGGCGGCACTGCGATTTCAAATATGCATCAAGTTTAACTGTTTCAGAAGAGTCCTTCAAATTTCTCATCATCACTTCAAGCGGCGATTTCTTCGCCTTTGAGAAACGTGACCAATTTGTTCATTCCAGTTGAGTTCTGATGACATGATTACGAATACTCCCGAGATACTTGAAGGAGTTCGTTTCAGGGATTGCGGTTGAATAAATATAATAGGTTGTCGTGCGGATGTGTGGATTGCTTGCGGAGGCATGCCACTTCGCGTGTTGCTTCAGAAGCAACACGCGAAGTGGCATGCCAAACTGTCTCTCTTCCTCTTTCAGTCGACGCATCCCGCTTCCGACAGTCTGAAAAGAACATGAACTGTCCCCCATTACCCCAACCGAGACATTTGTTAATCGAGGCTTTGGATTACGAATTGATCAAGTTTTCAATGAATGTAAATTTTTGTTCCAAGCCACACTAAATTTCCTTATTTTAATCACACAGTCAATCTTGGCCTTTCGGAAAGTGGAAGAATCCCACCCCACGTTCCCATGGACAAAAACTAAATCAATATGAAAATGAGATCAATATGAAAACCTTCCGTTTCTTCATGATGCGCTTGGGCTCAACTATTGAAATTCGCATATAAACCCGGCATATGATTGTACAGATAATTTGTTCACAGAATCACATCTGAATCACAGATGATCCATGAAGGTTATCATGAAACATCATCCCTCACACCTAAAAAATTCAGACATCATATTCTTCCGGAAAAATGAAATTGTAAGATAATCAAGAAAAACGCGTATCTTTTCGGAAGGGCTTCAAGATAATTCAGAAGTTGCTTCCGGAAGATTTCTGATCATTCTGAAATATGTTTTTAGCATATGTTCCCACTTCGGAAAGAGAACCATGCTTCAGCCGCGGAGAGAGATATTCGTACCGAAGGCAATTCCGAAATATCAATCTTGAAGCGATCCTTCATGGATGGGTAGACTGAATTTTCACTCAAGGACAACACACTTTTCGGAAACTGATTCGAGCAAGTTCGACAAAGATATTTGTCGAAATGTTCCATCATTTCACCATCCGGAAAGAAATCTTGTTGAAAAAATTCCAATCAATGGAAAGATATGTTTGAGGGGCAGGAATGTGTTTCGAAAGGGTATCTAAACGGACAGGTGATGATTCATAAAAGAAAATCGGGTGATTCAAAAAGAACTGAAAAGTGTTCTGAAACTTGAAAATATCGTGTCTATACCCAAAAGCGAGAAAAAATGTGTCATTCAACTAAACGACTCACCTGTTCCTTGTGAATGGAAGCTATATCCAGGCCTCCTTTTCGACCCATTTTGAACGTTGCGAGGTATTTTTTACCTTTAGGCTGCAGTGGAATTCACTTCAACCTTCTCATTCACAAACTACAAATGCACCACGATTTTAACCGCAAACACCGCCCAATTTAGATTACTAAACCGACCAGGTGTAGATCGAGTATGCTTATCAGTTGCACGAAAGGGAGGAAACGTGAATCACCGCGGGAAGTTCTTGAACTTTTCCTCTATGCACTGCTGACGTGTCATGCCAGCGATGTGAGGAGAACCTTCAAAATGATGTGCACTTCGTACGCTGCTGGTCGATCGGCCATGGCCTTAAGACACGATGTGTGAATCTGTATGACAGTATGGATGCGAAGGTATCGGTGGGGACAGCACAAATTAACTGGCGTAAAACAATTATTTCCAACTTAAAAAACACACACGGTGATGTAAACCAAACCTATATGCTCAGACATTCAAAATACCCGGGCCATAGGGGATTTTTGTCAGACTTTTGAAGCACGGGGCAATGTTATTCCCCATATAGTTCGCGCTGTTAAATGCATTCCTTCATGTAGGCCTAATGTGTTTTGCGGCGCATGCGAAATGGGGAATAACATTGCCCCGAGCATTCAAAAGTCTGAAAAAATCGCCTATGGCTCGGGTATTCAGAATGGCTCCGTATATATGAATATTTGAAAAATCAGCGTGTTGGAAAAGGACTTTCTGATTAAATGAGTTGGTGGACATCAGCAGCAGCAGATAGGGAAAACACATGACGTTTTTATTTTACATGCGATAAAATATTCCAGAAGAATATTGCAATTTTATTCGTACGATCAATCCCATGATTGCATGCAAGTGACACTGGTTTTGAACGTCGACGGTGCATCTGAGATCGACGTTAAAAAAAACACACCTTTGGGCTGGAGGGCCCCAAACATCGGTTGAGATACTTCCGCCGGATGGAGGTCCCCTGTGCAGTATCCCACTGCGCACGTTTAAGAGCACCTGCGCCAGGTCCAAAACAGAAGCCTGGAAGGTTGCAGAGAAGCCATTGCGAAACAAGTCACACTTCGCGATATGTAGAGCATGACTTCTTCGGGAAATCCTGCGGGTTGGCACACCTATATGCCATAAAACTGATCCGAGTTGTTTCTGCATGCAGAGCGGAGTTGGGCCTATACGATTGTGGGGCATTATTCTCCTTGCGAGCCCAACGTTTGCAACAAGGTTCATGCCGAGCCACCGGCCGTATGGCTGTCAGCTCAATATGCATGGCAATTGAAGAAGACTCCCATTGGTGTGAACTGTATGCGAAGAATTTTGGTGTGCAGTGCAAAAAGAGGGCAAGGAATCTTTTTTTTCACGGAAGGCGTGCAAAATCCAGTAGTTTTTCCGTGAAATTAAACACCACTTGCCGGACAACATCGCAAAGGCGAATTTGTGTTTTGTCTCGGCTCACACAGGTGAACCACTGTCAAGGTTATTGTCTACTCGTATTGAATGCAATGCTGCTGGACGCTGTTGGGTGTTTTTGGCTTGAGTGATAATTCGCACAGGACGTGACATGACATGACATGACAGGGCCGAAACGTTGAGGTTGAGGTGAAGAAAGTGATCTACATTGCAAATTCACCGAAAAAGATCGTGCGTCCTGCGTTAAACAATGGTGACTTGCGTCGGTTTTTGTCACGATTTTTTCTTCTGTTTTCTTCCTCGAAGATGTCTGAGGTCGCCGTTCGCGAAAGGCGCGGTGTCCTGCTTTTGTTTGATTTTAGAAGACGAAATCCACTGTGGACTTTGTTGTACGCCTTCAGCGCCAAGTCTATTTCCGATGATTGACAAAGGTACCTTTTTTCAGTGTTCGTCAATGAGCGGAACATCGCCAATCAAGATTCAAGTTAAAATCAAGATTCAAGTTAAAATCTCTCGATTTCTTTCACCACTTCCTCGGTTCTTTATAAGTACAGAGAAACCCTGTTTTCTTTTCCCGTGGCAGGCTTTTGTTGATTTTTTTTTCACGGAGTTGACTGGTGGCTAGATATGAACACCCAGTGCAGAAACGGAGAAGAATCACTGCTTTTGACAAAAAGTTAAGAAGCTCAGTTACACTTTTTTATAAGAATTCGTCAGAATCCATTTCCTGTAGTCTTTCAACTAGCTTTCAACGAATGGAAGAAGAAAAATACAGATTGTGGAATGGACGAAATGGCGCAAACAGGAACAACGACAACGAAATATCACTTCTTCGAATGGGCTCGGAAACGTATCTCCTGATTTTTGTTTCATTTCTCTGGTCCTCGCGTGACGTGACAAGACAGCCATAAACTATACTTTGCAGTATTTCACACCTGCTGCGCTCGTGGAGTGCACTGTGCAATGAGTCGCTGATTCTTGGCGGCTGCTGGCTGCAGGTGGATGTTCAAATTGTTCATGGTCAAGTTTCTCATTGGAGCAGAAACAGATCGCCAAGAAACACTCTTAAACGGCAGTTGTTTTCAAGAGAAAAAAAAAGATCGGATTTGACGATTTAAGAGATCGAAAGACGCTTGACGAGTTGGTTGGACACATTTATCGCAGGTGTCGGTACCTGGGTCAATTTTATTTGCATTGTCGCCGTAAATATTAGATTTTTTAAAAATCGGTTTCGTGGTTTTTCCAACATGCTTGACCTTGGATTGAAAGCAACAATTTTGCACTTCAGAAAACTGTGGAAATTGCATAGAGAAATGATGCGGGCAGTCCGAAACCACAACATAGAGATATATGCCACAACTATCGAAAACGCTTCAAACCCTGTCAACCTTGCTCACGTATATCCCTGCAGGTGTCTGTAAACAGAAGAACGAAGCTATAGGTATACACATGTACCATGTTTCAGTACCCAAATACGGGTGATTCAGAAAAAACACTAGTCGGTACAGACGCTTTCTTGACATTGATCGAACGCAGGGGCAGGGAAAGCCGAACGCATGAGCCCTGTTTGCGGACAAAAGAGTTCGTGCACTGTGGCCTTTGCATTGCAGCACGGTGCAATGATGACAATGGCGATTGCCGATTCCATGATTCCACAACGGAGAGATCAAATCATACAACACGCTCGGACATGTTCTGTTCCATCACCTTTATTCCAGTCTACTCCACACATGCCCTCCCTCCAGCTTCCTGACTCATACCATTCGACGTGGGCCTGTCTGCGTGCATTGGAATACTCAGGAGTTTGCTTATTTTAAAGGCATGGCTGTTCCCCGCTCAACCACATTTGCGGGCGCAAATGGTCCAGCAGTGCGCAGACAACAGCATGCAACCCGCAAAACTTCAATGCACGGCAGAAACCATCACTGCAGTGGTGCAGTCATTTTGACGAAAATGTTGCGGGCTGCGTTGCCAGGGGAACGCAGCCTCACTGCGTCATTTTGGCCCCTCCTACTGCTGTCGAACAGACAAATCAATCTGCAAGAGATGATCGCGTCCAACTTCGAAGGAAAGTAAAAAACAGACGGAGAGGCACGCAGTGGCGAGCCTTGAACATGATCTTAATTGTATCAAGGCGAGCATACACCGATTAGTTTCGCGCGCTACAGTTTGTCTGGCTTTTTGCACATCGTGGTCACGAAATTTTGTCGCGTCAGCCAGGACAAAAGTAATTCCCTAGTTGTTTTTGTGAATCACCCTGTATATCACACTCAGTAAAATTTCACGTGTATTCGCAGGCGTCTTTTCAAACAAAGAACAGAAAAAGAGCTTGAACATTTTTCGGCTATTGATTGATCACACTTTCGAAAAGTTGATGGTCAGTCTCACTTTCACCCTCACACACCAGCAAGCCGCTGCCACCCGTGGCCGCCGAAAGAACCGATTTCTAGCTGCACTGCATTCGCACAATTATTGCTCATGCGGGTTTCAGGAAAGAGCGGTAAAACTTCATTCAGCCAGCCACCATTACCGGGCCATTACAAACATCAAGATTATGCACGCAGCAGCACCTTTGTCGACAAAAATTTGCGCACCGGCGTTCTTTGAGAAACAGTCGACACCTGTTTGCGTTTGCGGTTATTTTGCAAGTTTTTTTTTTTGAATCTTGAAAACAATTTGGGACAATAATTAAACTTTCTGCGCAGGACAAAATCAAAAACATTCTTCAAAGCATACCGAGAGAGGGAACTCGTGGCATCGACAACCAACACATTTTTGTCTGTCCTGCACTGCCCAGATTGTCGACGACAAGAGAAATTGCAAACACAGCGAGGCCCACACACATACACGAACACCATCCTACACGATAAAACGAAACAACTTATAAGTGAGCGGAGAAGTAACCCATTTTGGCAAAGACACAACACAACACTGAAAAGTGAAAACAACAAAATTCACCGAACGGAAGGCGCCGCAGTTTCTGCCATCATGGAAACGTGGAGCAGATTTGTTTGCAAAAACATAAAATTTAATAAAGAACTTCTTTGGCTGTATCAGGGCGCCACTTGCAAAGCCCCACTGAGCTGACTTTTACAATTTTGCCATTTTAGGTTTGATTGATGGGCACATTTTTGCATATTTCAGAGTTCTTGAATTGTTTTGCGCATTTTAATTTTAAAATGTGCAAAACAATTCAAGAACTCTGAAATATGCAAAATTTTCACAATTGTGAAAAGGCCGACAAAGCACATATTTCGGCATTTTTGTTTCAAAAATCGCACTATGCAGGGTCACCAAAAGTGATATTTTTCAGTTTCTGACGGGAAAAGGGTTCTCAATTGGTTCCTACTTTCTGGAGGTACCTTCACTTTGGCATATTTGCTAAGACAAATTTCATAATGAGTAGAAAAATTGTGAGAAAAGTTTTTTTTTCGTTTTTTATTTGAGCGCTCACCGAGGGAAGGAGTTGGTTTTCCAACGCATCACTAAATACCCTCCTTTATTTTTAGTGATGCATTGGTGTTTCTCTCCTCTGGCATGGATAGGTACGTGTGACTATGGACATATGAATGGATATTACCTACGGTAAACTCCACTTTCGCCGAAAGGAATTTCGCAAAACCACTCTCGCCGAAAGGAAATTCGCCGAGAGGAAACTCGCAATTGGTTTTTTAACAACGAACAAACTTGCAAAGGGTTTTTTGGCAACGGACACACTCACAACTGGCACTTTCGCCGAAAGGAAATTTGCAACTGGTTTTTTTGCAACAAGGAAATTCGAAAATGGTTTTTTCACAACTGAGAAACTTGCAACTGCTTTTTTCGCAACGGACACGTTCGCAACTGGTACTTTCGCCGAAAGGAAATTCGCAACTGGTTTTTTTGCAACGAGGAAACTCGCAACTGGTTTTTTCACAACGGAGAAACTTGCAACTGCTTTTTTCGCAACGGACACGTTCGCAACCGGTACTTTCGCCGAAAGGAAATTCGCAACTGGTTTTTTCGCAACGAGGAAACTCGCAACTGGTTTTTTCACAACGGAGAAACTTGCAACTGCTTTTTTCGCAACTGACACGTTCGCAACCGGAACTTTCGCCGAAAAGAAATTAGCAACTGTTTTTTGCAACAAGCAAGAGCTGCCTCTGCACAGTGAGATGCACAAGAGTTTGATGTGTTGGCAAAGAGTTTGTAGAATCCCCTGAGGGCTCTCATTTCGGACTCGTTCTTCTACTTACCGATCGTGGAAGATTTGGCGGAGGGCAGCAAAAGGAACAATGTGACACAAATACGAAGTATCCATGAATGATTGGCGGTGTTTGCAGAGAAGCCTTTGTATGATTGTGTCCGACTGGTGAACAGATGTCAGCATTTGAGCGTTAAAATAAATTAAGCGCGGATAAACAGCGGAGAGATCAATGCGGGGTTAACGCTAACTCCGAGTTGCGAGGCAAATTTTTTAGCATTGAAGTAAATGGCGAAAATTTGCCTCGCAAGTCGGAGTTAGCGTTATTATTTATTATTATTATTATTATTGACAAAAATAGCGGCAATGAATTGGCGCTATAAGTACGCTTACGCATAGTCAGGACAAGTTAAAAACAAAGGTCAAATCAATTAAAAAAGAAACGATCATGTAGTCATGGCCAAATTCACAAAAAAGGTCATTGACTGGTGCGAGAGGACAGAAGAGGACGGGTTTCTTGAATAAAGGGAGAACTCGATGGAAGACTGTTCCAAGCTGCGATAGTCAAGGGGAAAAAGAATTCGCAAAAACTACCTTTTTACAAAATGGCGGTGTCAGGCTAACCCTTGTCCGTTCGGCGCTGAACAGTTTTAAGGCATAATTGGGCGGCAGAGGAGCACCAATTTGGCCAGTGAGAAAATCCTTAAGAATTGGAAGGCGGCGCATTCAGCGTCCATTATTAGCCAGAGTAGGCAGGTCCAAGTCCCGAAAAGGGCAGACACACTAACAAATCTATCAAATTTTCCAGATATAACCCGGGCAGCTCGCCGCTGTACAGCTTCCACGGCCTGAACATCGGAAACTTTGGTGGAATCCCAAACCCCGCAAGCATACTCAAGAATGGGTCGGACGAGTGTGATGTAGGCTCGTTTTTTGACTTCCACAGGGGCATGACGAAGATTGCGATAAATGCACCCCATTGCGGAGGAAGCTTTTTTACACACTGCCTGGATATGGGCGTTCCAACTGAGGTTTGAACTAAACACCACCCCGAGATATTTGAAACTGGACACAGACTCCAGATACTCTGAATTTATACTATAACTTCTGGTTGTGTTATTTTTGCTGGATGAAAAAAGCATTGATTTGGATTTACCAGTATTAATTTGCATACCCCACCTCTCGCACCAGTTACTAACAGATTTAAGGTCAGCAGCGGGGCGGCCTATCAGTGGCTGACTGAATCGGTCTGTACAAGGCGATATCGTCAGCAAAAGCCTAATTTGCGAAGTGACACCGACAGTGATGTTTTATATAGATTAAAAATAGTAATGGGCCAACAACGCTACCTTGTGGTACCCCGGAAGTTACCATCGCAATGGGGATAAGGAACTGCCGACAAGGACTTCTGTGATCTGCCCGTCAGGAATGAATTGAAAACACCACAATATCAGGAGGGAGGTTGAGAGAAAGCAGTTTGCTGACAAGTTTGCTATGAGGAACAAGGTCAAAAGCTTTTTTGAGGTCAAGGAAAACAGTGTGCACTGAAACTCCTACGTCAAGGGATTTGGCGATATCATCCACGAAAAGTATAAGTTGAGATTCGCATGAACGGTTTTTAGAGAATCCAAACTGATTGGGGTGAAGGTATTTTATTTCTAGAAGGTGATTCCACACCATTCCGCAAAGTATGCGCTCGAATATCTTCGAGCAGACGCAGGTGAGGGAAATTGGTCGGTTACCCCCGTCATGATCTTACCGCCGAAAGGGTTGACGGCCACAAATACCCTCGCATGGCCTGAGCAGTTCAACACTGTCCTGCAGTCTACAGGGTTTAGCGACAATAGGCTGACATGAGTACTCGGTGGGGTGTTAGAAGATTCTGGATTGTGTGCAAAGTGGCACGAATTTTCGTTCATTTCAACGACCCGGGGCGGCTGTTGTTTGCAGATGGACGGATAGGTATCAGTACAGAACATCAAAAACTACTTACTGGTCTAAAAACGGAGGTGCAAACTGAGCGGCAAACATTTCCAAAAGGAAGGGTTTGTCAGCATTTTGAAGGGTTTGAGGGCAGGGGTAAGCTGACAGCTTTTGCGTGGGGTGCCGGGTGGAGAGGCGGAGTTCTTAAAATATCGGCAATTTCTGGGGACTGGAAAATATTTTGGAATAACGCTCATCGATCCTCTTCACGGTTTTCGAAATCCACAGTTGCAAAAAAACCAGTTTCGAATTTTCTTTCGGCGAAACTATCAGTTGCGAGAGTCCTCGTTGCGAAAATGGAAGTTGTCAAAATACCATTTGCGAAATTCCCAGTTGCGAAATTCCTTTCGGCGAAACCATCAGTTGCGAAAGTCCTCGTTGCGAAGATGCAAGTTGCCAAAATACTATTTGCGAAATTCCTCGTTGCAAAAAAACCAGTTGCGAAATTCCTTTCGGCGAAACCATCAGTTGTGAGAGTCCTCGTTGCGAAAATGCAAGTTGCCAAAATACCAATTGCGAAATTCCCCGTTGCAACAGTTGCGAAATTCCTTTCGGCGAATTTCCTTTCGGCGAAACCATCAATTGCGAGAGTCCTCGTTGCGAAAATGCAAGTTGCCAAAATACCAGTTGCGAAATTCCCCGTTGCAAAAAAACCGGTTGCGAAATTCCTTTCGGCGAATTTCCTTTCGGCGAGTTTCGTTTTGCGAAATTCCTTTCGGCGAAAGTGCCCCAAACCTTACCTACACACGTCTCACATATCACGTGCAGGTATACATGTCCCGTGGAATGGATACGTGTGAATATGAGTGAGGGACACAATGCGCCCCGAAGGATTTGAGCAAAAGAAAAACTGAAAACACAGAAAAGATGCAAACGAGCAGAAACGGGCAAATGGAATAATTTCAAACTCCGAGGAGCACTAGCAACAGGTCTGTACGGAAAATGAACGTTCAACGTTTTTCGGCAGTTCCATCATCCACCTTTTCCAATGATGGATTTTTCTTTCTTTCACGTTTAGATTTTTCTGCGAAGTTATTTATCTTTACCTCATGAAATGCACCTTTGCAAAGCAATGAATATCGGTCTGCTTTTTGTCGAGGGCAGACTGTTCCATTGCACGCAGCTTTTTATGCATTCACAACTGCGTCAACTGCCGCAGTATAGTGGCGGCGGAAAAAGATTACTCATACATGTGTTTTTCCCATTTGATTGTTGCCTCCGAAACTTTTTTTTCTTTCTTTTTACTCTTATGCATTTGGTAGAAATTAAAGCGCCAAATTGCAACGGAGCTTTCTGGTGGTGTCAGATTTGACAACAGACGACGCAGTTTTGTCGCCGAAGCAAACATGCAGAAAGCACACTTTCGGCGTTGAGATCATGAACGGGGTAACGCTAACTCCGAGCTGCGAGGTAAATTTTTGCCATCTGCTCCAACGGGAAAAATTTACCTCGCAGCTCGGAGTATAGCGTTACCCGGTTCATGACCTCTCCGCCGTTTGTATTTCAAAACACGAACAAACCCAAAAAAGCTCGACACACTTAGAAATTGGATCAAGGGAAACAACCCGGGTGAACGCGCGACGAAAACGTTTTATCGGGTGCTCGCACCTCGAACTCGAGCACATCGCTCCGTTGATCACCACGATGAATCGCCTTCCATCACGGTTTTTTTGCACTTTTTTCGCAAAGAACTTGCAGTAAGCGAAGAATGCAGCCAGACCGCCGCTGCCCAGTGCCCAACGAGCACCGTGATGCACCTCAGAGGATGTTCGAGTTGACCATCGGCATCGGCATCGGAGGAGCCGCAAGATGAATTTGCGGATGAGAACGCATCCAAATTTTGCATGCTTATCTCGCGTTGACCCCATGCATGCGATGGCTTGGTGCAAATTGCAAACGCCAACCTGTTTGCTATTCGATGGGTGTTGCACCAGCGAAGGGATCCACATCAACGTCTCCCATCAACCGCCACCCCCGCCACCGCACTGCGATCCACCTGCAGATCCACCTGCGATGATCGGATCGGATGAGGGGGAAATGGGAGTGACATTTTCTTTTGCACTGCACTGAACTGCACTGCAGCGATCGCACTATTTGAATGGCTTGCGTTGCGTTTCGTTTGTGCAAATAAAACCGAGCAAGGTAATTCGCGTAATTGCACATCCGACCACACCACAGCCAGCTGATTGAGCGCTTTGATTGATTGCAGATTGTGATTAGCGCACACAAAATAATATGAGGTTTGTTTTGGTGTTTCGGCACGAGAACAAAACAACAAAAAATTGCTCAAAACACGCAGCGCTGCGCCAGCAGATTTCAGGACAGGCTGGCTCAGTTTATACAGGCCATTTAGGCAGATTATCGCAGGCCGAACTTATCAAACAGGTGTAAGTAATAGCTGGCTTATCTGTTGCTGCCTCTGTGAGGGCTTAAGGCTTTCTGAATCGAGGTCACCGATAACCGACGTAAT
>JASGXE010015982.1:0-11349 GCA_030068105.1 Sinentomon sp. SZTP_YWyxl | reverse complement strand
AAATACTCCAAATGGGCACATTTTTGGAGAGATCGGGGGGATATTGGATGAAAATGGGGAACCGCGGAGCAAATATTTTTCCGGATGAATTTCGATTTGTTTTTTCATCAGAAACATCGGTACGAATTTTGGGCGAGATGTTTTTGGGACACCCTGTATATATTCTGCCTCTATTTCATTCCTCATAGCTCACATCCTGCCTGGATTGGCAATGATTGTTGTCGGTTATTCCGCATCTAGTTCTGCTCTGGCTATCAGCTTCATCATAATTGGTTATACATTGAACGGGGCACAAGTTGGAGGACTTCTCCAGGCACCAATGGATCTGGCTCCGAATTTCTCAGGTATCTGGCAATGTGTGCTGCACATCATTTCATCATAAACCACTGCAACATAGAATATCATTGCATTGCAACATCGGAAACAAATTCGTCATCAACATACATTCATTTTTTGCAACATCACAAAGCATTGATTGCATCAACACATCTTTGCTTAGCAACATCAAAAAATTGCATCATCAACATACCTTTGCATTGCAACATCACATGTGATGTTGCAATGCAAAGGTATGTTGATGATGCAATTTTTTATTCATGCAGTGGTTTACAAACCACTGCATGATATGCAGTGGTTTGCAAACCACTGCATATCAACATATTATCACAGCATTGAACAGCACAAATTATTGATCAACATGCTTAACGTTGCATTGCAACATCGCAAACCATGCATTGCATGGCATCAAAGAGTGAAATGGCCTCTCCTCAGAATCTCCACTAATTTCAAATGCTCTCGCTCGCATGGATCGCGCCCGTGGTGACAGGCCATCTTCTTAAATAGGATAAGCTTCTGTTTTTTTTGGCTTTACCTATAATGATTTAACGCATGTTTTGGTTTTTATTCCCTGCAATGATTTTGATATGGTTTGACAATGCAATTTTGTTGCAATAATGTTTGTGTTGTAACAGCCCCATCATGCTGTTTATTGAAGGATAAATAAATAAATAAATCATAAGCTTCTGTTTTTTTTGGCTTTACCTATAATGTTTTAACGCATGTTTTGGTTTTTATTCCCTGCAATGATTTTGATATGGTTTGACAATGCAATTTTGTTGCAATAATGTTTGTGTTGTAACAGCCCCATCATGCTGTTTATTGAAGGATAAATAAATAAATAAATCAACATATAACATTGCACTGCAACACCACAACCCATTGCGCTCAAAAAACATGGTATATTGCAACATTCTAAGTATTGTATAACATAAACAGTCATTGCATTGAAATATCACAAACCATTACTCAACACATCATTGCATTGCAACATCATAAACAACTGCATCAACATATATATAGCACTGCAACATCACAAACAATTGCAATAATAACAATAAAGAATAAAGAATTGCAGCTTCAAGCAAGCCAACAATGCTCTATAAAATGTCACTGAACCTCTAAGAAATACCGAAGCTTTCTGATATTGGAGCCAGGTGATCCGATTTTAACAAGACCTGACACAGCTTCACGCCTTACACGAATACCATGTTTTTGTCGACATGCTAGCCTTTGATGCTTCCCCTCAGAAGAGCGTCGACGGGAAGGATGCTTCTCCGGAAAAGCATGTTTACGAGTTTGAGCATCACGGATTCTTTTCGTGCCATGGATTAGGTTGAATGTCCAAGCGCGGATTCTTTTACAATAAATTGCATATTCACCCATGCATGAATTGAGCGCTTAATTTCAAAAGCGAGTCTTGTCGTGCTGTGAATTATGGTGAATTTCATGTAGGTTGACTACAAAATTATGTTTCAATGATTTGTTTTTTACGAATTTACAATCTTCGTGCCCAGGATTCTTTAAGCCGTAAAAAGTGAAATTTACAAATATCTTTGGATTCAAGCGCGGATTCTACTTGTGTACCGGATTTTTAGCCGGATTTCAAACGCGGATTCTTTGTTTGCTCATTTATTTTTTGCATATTTTGTTCTCAATTCAGTTTTGCATATTCATTTTGCATATTCTATTCATTTGATCCTGGTGTGTTGCAGGTGTCCTCTTCGGCGTTGATAACACGATCAACGCTATTCCTGGAATCATCGTTCCGATTGTAATATCAGCAATCACTATCCACGTAAGCAACGCTTTCGACACGTGATGATCATCCAAAAAAAAAAACGCTTCGTGGATATCAATATGTGAAGGAGGTGGGGCATAATGGGACATAGGGGAAGGTGGGGCATAATGGGACAGTTTCGGTTATTCGGTGTGACATGTCAGGAACGCCAACCCCAAAAGTGGAGTGTTCGTGCGTCAATGGTTTTGAGCTTTTCAGAAAATCGGGATTGATGATCCTTGTCAAATGTCCCATATTGCCCAAACCGTAGGGCAATATGAGACGTGGCCTGGGGCAATACGGGACTTTAGCTGACACTGTTCCTGAAGCTGAAACTGCTTTGAGAAGCATTGACAAACTGCTCTAAAGCTTTGACTGGTAAACCTCGTCAAGTGTCCCATATTGCCTACACCGCGGGGCAATATGGGACGTGGCCTGGGGCAATGCGGGACTTAAGCTGATAGGTAATGTTACTGAAGCTGAAACGGCTTTGAAGAGCATTGACAAACGGCTCTAAAGCATTGACTGGTAAACCTCGTCAAATGTCCCATATTGTCCATACCGCGGGGCAATATGGGACATGCAATACAGGACATGATGCTGTTCCTGAAGCTGGAACGCACTCTAAAGTCCTAAAGTGTGATTGCCTTGTCTTCTGAGCATTTTTTCTCAAGGCCTCCTTAAAAATCCTCACTGACTTCGTGAAAAAGTTAACCCTATGCCACGATTTGTGGACATCCATTGTCGATTTCATGGTGGAATATGGTTTTTAGGGGGCGTGGAAATGAGACGCCATGAGGACAGATTTTGTGGCTCCAGTGGAGTTTGTGGACAACAATGGTTTTGATTTTTGCATGCTTCTTCTTTTGATTATGACTTGAATGGCCATCTTCTCAGCAATCAAGACCTCATACGGCGGAGAGATCATGACGGGGGTAACGCTAACTCCGAGCTGCGAGGTAAATTTTTGCCATCTGCTCCAATGGAAAAAATTTACCTCGCAGCTCGGAGTTAGAGTTAACCCCGCATTGATCTCTCCGCTGATACCAGCAGTTTTTAATTGGAGTCCTGACCAATTCCGTCCGATTCCCTCGTGCCATGGATCTGTTCTCACGGCGGATAGAAGGGTCCGGTGGAAAACGACCTCGGTGGAAGGTTCGGTGGGAAAAGGTCGATTTTCAAATAAGGTTACATTGTACGACGGAGCCAGTCGACGAAAGTCGAGAAATTCTTGTCACATCTGGGCGAAATTCGCACCGAAGTATACGGAGCCATTCAGAATAGCCGGGCCGTAGGAGAGTTTTTCAGACTTTTGAAAGCGCACGGGGCAATGTAATTGCCCATTTCACATGCGCCGCAAAACACATTACACGAAGGAATGCATTTAACGGCGCTTACAAGATGGGGAATAACATTGTGTATACTCAGACATTCAAAATACGCGGGCCATATAGGAGATTTTTGTCAGACTTTTGAAACACGGGGCAACGTTATTCCCCATCTATAGTTAGCGCCGTTAAATGCATTCCTTCATGTAATGTGTTTTGCGGCGCATGTGAAATGGGGAATCACACTGCCCCGTGCTTCAAAAGTCTGAAAAAATCGCCTATGGCCCGCCAATTCAGAATGGCTCCGTATAGTTTTCCTCTGAGCCTGTCACCAGCGAAACACGTGAACTAAACTCAAGCTGGTTACTGTTACCGAATTAGCATAGGTAGTTCATATACTCAGACATTCAAAATACGCGGGCCATAGGAGATTTTTGTCAGACTTTTGAAGCACGGGGCCATGTTATTCCCCATCTAGTAAGCGCTGTTAAATGCATTCCTTTATGTAATGTATTTTGCGGCGCATGCGAAATGGGGAATCACATTGCGCCGTGCTTTCAAAAGTCTGAAAAAATCGCCTATGGCCCGCGTATTTAGAATGGCTCCGTATACCTACACTGCTCTCAAAACAACCATCATAGCAGGACATTTAGGACAGAACTTCTTTGCATTTCTTCTGGTTTTCATCAACGTAATCAAAAGGAAGTTTGTCAACGTGGATTTGAAAAAAAAACTTTTTTTAACTATGTGACAGAACCTTCGCGCGCGTGAACACTTTTCGCATTTAGAAACTTTTCCGCTGCGAAAGCTTTCGCGTCTGAAGCAGGTGCACACTTTTCGGGGCCTGTACTTTCGCGTTGCATGTCAATACATATCGCGTGTTACCTTTTGCGTGTAAACACTTTTCGCGTGTTGGACAGTTCAGTCAATACGCTTTTAACAGATAGTGGTTCAACTTGACAGCGGAAGCATTGCTGCAGATGAGGCCGAATTTCTGCCTGGAATTTAGTTCATGCGATCCTCTGCGATGGATGGCACTCGTTTCGGTTCTTGGGCCAGATCGGAACAATGCGAGTGTGCCGGAACGCTGCGCCATGGCTGTGCACTGGCAACGGAAACTAAAATTTCTCATGAACCATGTTGCGGATTTTGATGTTTCTTCTTGTGATAGAAAGCTGAAGGATAGGCGATTCCTCATGTGCATAACAATCTCAAACTTTTCGTGAATAAAACTTCAAAATCACGCCGGTATAATGAAAGTGTTGGAAGTTAAGATGCGATAAAATTTTGGGTCCCCCACACATTTTCAACAATTGCGTGAATTTTTCCGTTGTACGTGTAACATGGTTTCGACCAGTGGAAGAGTTTTAGATGAAGCTTCCAGCAATTAAAAAACAGCAAAATCATTGCATTTGGACGATGCAATGCGCAATTGCGCATAACTATACTTGCGTGTAAACACTTTTCTCGCGTGAATAACACATTTCACGTGTGAACACTTTTCGTTCAGTGTAAACAATCGTCTCGCGCATCCACTTACCGTCCTGTCATGCGCCTCCCACAAATCCTGTAAAATTTTGTAAAAATCCTGTAAAATTCGCTCCTGTAAAACTTACAGTCACGTGGACGAGTTTGTGTGACGACATTTTAATTTCTATGCACAGCGCGATTCACGTATGGAGCTCTTTCAATTGCACGTTGGAAAACAGGCATCCAAATCTGGAATTGACTGAATATCCCGGCTGCGCCATACGTATACACGGTCTTCAGTAATTGACGGGCCATAGGAGATTTTTGTCGGAATTTTAAAGCACGGGGCTGGGTAATTCCCCATCTGACATGCGCTGCAAAAAGCATTCCTTCGTGAAATGCGTTTTGCGGCGCATGCGATATGGAGAACTACATTGTCCCGTGCTTTAAAATTCTGAGAGAAATCTCCTATGGCCCGTCAATTACTGAACACTCGTAGACACGCCCGAACGTGTTGTGATTTCTATACCGGTGGTTTAGAAAGTACTATGGTTTCAAATGACAATTTTCGACACAGTTCGTTTCTCATTTCGAGGAAAACCCCACGCATAAGTCCTAATCGCGCAACAAAAGCACATTTTATTGTGTGCCTAGAGCTTCTGCTAATCGTGGTCAAGAGACTAACAATTGGACAGCTTCCCGCAAATTTTGGCCAAGTGTTTTTTTATGAATTTGAAACTATACTTGATTATGCATCTACCAAATATTTAGAACACGGTCGAAGAATGGCGAACGGTGTTCTGGATATCTGCTTTGTTCTACATCGTCTCTGGTGCTGTTTTTGTCTTGTTCGGAAGTGCTGAGATACAGCCGTGGAATTCCAACGGACGCACGAGTCCTCTGGCGAAACTTGCGGAAGGAGCGGCAGCCTTAGAAGGGGACGGAGTGTTATCGTCAGAGACAGAGAAGGAACATGCGAAAGATTCTTCGGATAAAGGGGAGATCATTGCGTATTTTCCACAGAATGGCAATGACTTGAAGAAATTTGTTGTAATTTTGTGATTGCTGTTCTGTGATTTGCGAGCAACACCGCTATCGACAATTTTATTTTGTTTTCATTTTGCTCTGCATACAGGTTGATTCACAAAACCATCCACTGACGAAATTTACGCTGTTGCCATCTTTTTGTCTCTTGGCCACGATGAGCATTTTTTGAACCAGATACACAGAACATATAGGCCCATATGCATCGCTTTGGTCTAATACCTACGTGCGGTTTTTCCCCAAATGGCAAACGAACTGTGCCAAAAACGTTGCACTTGGCACTACACTCTAAACACGAAGTTCAGTTTGGAACACCATATTTTAACATGGGCTTAGATAGGAGGTGTCCTTTTAAGAACATTAATGGAGCACTTGGTCTGTTATTGGAACACACTGAGTGTTCCATTTGGAACGCTAGAACACACTGAGTGTTCCATTTGGAACACTCAATGTGTTCTTGGAACACACTGAGTGTGGAACACACTCCATGAGTGTTCCATAAATGTTCTTAAAAGAACACTTCCTATCTAAGCCCATGTTAAAACATAGTGTTCCAACCTGAACTTCGTGTTTAGAGTGTAGTGTTTTTTTGTGAATCACCCGCACTCTTTTATTTCGCTCTGCATGTGTCAACATTTCATATTTAATCAGTCTAAACATAAGATTTTGGTATGAACACCTTGAGAACACCTTTTTTAACATGGGCTTAGATGGGAGTGTTCTTTTCGGAACATTGTTTAGAACACGTACCTACTGTATTCTTGGAACACCATTTTCCTGTCACAAATTTGGAACACATGAGCGATTTGGAACATGCCATGAGTTTTAAGAACACTGTTTCAAACAATGTTGCGAATAGAACAATCCAATCTAAGCTCATGTTTAAAAAGGTGATCCAAGGTGTTCAATACGTAAATCTCATGTTTAGAGTGTATACCTGCTCTCGACAAGACGGAAGACAGTCCTTTTTTCGTTTTGGGAAGATAATCCGGTTACAGTTCGGAATACCTGCCGACCGCCGCCTCCGCCGCCTCCGCCGCCTCCGCCGCCTCCGCCGCCTCCGCCGCCTCCGCCGCCTCCGCTGTTAATTTAGAGGCTCATAAAAAGGAGGGCGGCGGGAAAAGGAACCGAGGCGGCGGGTCGAAAAATGAGGCGGCGGAGGCGGCAGAGGCGGCGGTCGGCAGGTATTCCGAACTGCTGCCGATGATCCTCAAGTGTTATCTCATTCCGCCACGACTATAAGATCCATACAGGTGGCAAATGGCAAAAGTTATAATGAATTAAATTATGGGACAAACTCCGGTTCATTCATCGGAGTTCGAAGTCCGGGGAAAGCAAAATAAAAGCAATCGAACTTTGGGAGATCGAACTTTAGGGAATCGAACTCTGAGGAATCGAACTCGGGGGAAAGCCAAAAATTATCTGTTCTCTACGAGTAACTTTGGGTAATCGAATTTTAGGGAATCGAACTTTAAGGAATTTAGCACAAAATAAGTCGAACTCTTGGGAAAAGTGACGAAGACTGTGGAATCGAACTTTAGGGAATCGAATCCCGAGGAAGACACCCGTGAACTGGTAATGGCAAAAACACATTGGAAGATGAGTAATCAATTCCGCCACTGCGATGCAACTCTCAATTGTCCTGAAAATCAGAAGCTGCAATACGCACCACAACAAATTGCGCGCGTTGCATACTTTTATTTTTCGCCGGGGCAACAAACAACTCAGCTTTGACCACCGTATTCAATTCAAAAGTTCATGGTGTGTCGTTTATAGGGGGGACACAATTGCACGACAAAAGGGAAACATTTTCAGAAAACAGCCGTATTCTTAGCGTGCAATTGTGTCCCCCTTTGGCTCTGAAGACGGTTAAAGGGTGTGCTTTTCTCTGTCGTGCAATTGTGTTCTCTCAAACGGTTTTCTTTCGCATTTTCGTTGCTATACGATTTCGCTTACGATACTGCCTGCATCATTTTTCTCAATCTGTATCTGTAATGGTGGGCTAAGCAAATCATGGGGTTTGGTCGCTTTAAAGTCGCGCAGGGAGATCAGGTCAGGTTAGGTGGATTGGGTTTGGATTAGGTCGAGGTTTATTAAGGTTAATTTTACATTGCAAAAAGAACCCTAATCTAACCTGACATATCCTAACCTGACCTAACCAACCTAACCTACCCTGACGACCCAACCTAACCTAACCTTAACTTAACCTATCCAAAGCGCCGAACCTATCCAACCGACTGCCTACCCTCCAGAGAAAAGGCACACCCTGTGCCGATTGCTGGTGCCAAAGGGGGACACAATTGCATGGCTAATGAATGGTACTGCTGTTTTCTGAAATTATTGACTGATGTCCGCGCATACAAAGCCCGCAGAAAGGTCCATGGAGTTAATTGTCCACATAAACCCTAAAAACATAGTTGAGTTTAACACTATATTTAACATGATGGCTTTGATGGGAAGTGTTCTTTTAAGAACACTTGGTTTGGAAGACACTGAGTGTCCATTTTCAGCGATTTGGAACAACTTAAGGTGTTCCAATGGAAACACTTAAGGTGTTCCAAGTCGCTCATGTGTTCCATATCTGTGACAGGAATGTCACATTTTTGGATCACTCAGTGTATTCCAAGAACACACCAAGTGTTCCATAAATGTTCCTGAAAGAAGACTTCCTATCTAAACCCATGTTAAAACATGGTGTTCCAAACTGAACTTCGTATTTAGAGTGTATTAGTGCTGATTGTTAAATTACCGCGAATTCTGATTCCTTCAATAAAAGAAATGCTTCACACCGAACTTTGTTTTGTCACATTTTTTGGAATTGTTTCAATCGACGCCAAATAAATATGACTTAAATCAGATAAATAACAGCCAAAATTTCGAACATGATCGTCACAACAGTCAACCAATGGCGCCAACAATTATTGTTTGCGGTGCATTTGCCGTTGATTCCAAATACTGAATTTACGAAACATTCGAAAATAAATTCATCTGTAAGTCATGATTTTTCAGTCATTTGAAACAATTCCAAAAAATGTGACAAAACAAAGTTCGGTGTGAAGCATTTCTTTTATTGAAGGAATCAGAATTCGCGGTAATTTAACAATCAGCAGCTAATACACTCTAAATACGAAGTTCAGTTTGGAACACCATGTTTTAACATGGGTTTAGATAGGAAGTCTTCTTTCAGGAACATTTATGGAACACTTGGTGTGTTCTTGGAATACACTGAGTGATCCAAAAATGTGACATTCCTGTCACAGATATGGAACACATGAGCGACTTGGAACACCTTAAGTGTTCCATTGGAACACCTTAAGTGTTCCAAATCGCTGAAAATGGAACACTCAGTGTCTTCCAAACCAAGTGTTCTTAAAAGAACACTTCCCATCAAAGCCCATCATGTTAAAATATAGTGTTAAACTCAACTATGTGTTTAGGGTGTATGTGGACAATTAGACTCCATGGACCTTTCTGCGGGCTTTGTATGCGCGGACATCAGTCAATAATTTCAGAAAACAGCAGTACCATTCATTAGCCATGCAATTGTGTCCCCCTTTGGCACCAGCACTCGGCACAGGGTGTGCCTTTTCTCTGGAGGGTAGGCAGTCGGTTGGGATAGGTTCGGCGCTTTGGATAGGTTAAGTTAAGGTTAGGTTAGGTTGGGTCGTCAGGGTAGGTTAGGTTTGGTTAGGTCAGGTTAGGATATGTCAGGTTAGATTAGGGTTCTTTTTGCAATGTAAAATTAACCTTAATAACCTCGACCTAATCCAAACCCAATCCAACCTAACCTGACCTGATCTCCCTGCGCGACTTTAAAGCGACCAAACCCCATGATTTGCTTAGCCCACCATTACAGATACAGATTGAGAAAAATGATGCAGGCAGTATCGTAAGCGAAGAATCGTATAGCAACGAAAATGCGAAAGAAAACCGTTTGAGGAGAACACAATTGCACGACAGAGAAAAAGCACACCCTTTACCGTCTTCAGAGCCAAAGGGGGGACACAATTGCACGGCTAAGAATACGGCTTTTTCTGAAAATGTTTCCCTGTTGTCGTGCAATTGTGTCCCCCCTATAAACGACACAACCATGAACTTTTGAATTGAATACGGTGGTCAAAGCTGAGTTGTTTGTTGCCCCGGCGAAAAATAAAAGTATGCAACGCGCGCAATTTGTTGTGGTGCGTATTGCAGCTTCTGAATTTTCAGGACAAATTGAGAGTTGCATCGCAGTGGCGGAATTGATTACTCATCTTCCAATGTGTTTTTGCCATTACCAGTTCACGGGTGTCTTCCTCGGGATTCGATTCCCTAAAGTTCGATTCCACAGTCTTCGTCACTTTTCCCAAGAGTTCGACTTATTTTGTGCTAAAATTCCTTAAAGTTCGATTCCCTAAAATTCGATTACCCAAAGTTACTCGTAGAGAACAGATAATTTTTGCTTTCCCCGGAGTTCGATTCCTCAGAGTTCGATTCCCTAAAGTTCGATCTCCCAAAGTTCGATTG
This sequence comes from Sinentomon sp. SZTP_YWyxl, assembly GCA_030068105.1. Lineage (NCBI taxonomy): Eukaryota > Metazoa > Arthropoda > Protura > Sinentomata > Sinentomidae > Sinentomon > Sinentomon sp. SZTP_YWyxl. The sequence goes on along the minus strand of JASGXE010015982.1, from coordinate 885 downwards.
CTTTTATTTTGCTTTCCCCGGACTTCGAACTCCGATGAATGAACCGGAGTTTGTCCCATAATTTAATTCATTATAACTTTTGCCATTTGCCACCTGTATGGATCTTATAGTCGTGGCGGAATGAGATAACACTTGAGGATCATCGGCAGCAGTTCGGAATACCTGCCGACCGCCGCCTCTGCCGCCTCCGCCGCCTCATTTTTCGACCCGCCGCCTCTGCCGCCTCCGCCGCCTCATTTTTCGACCCGCCGCCTCGGTTCCTTTTCCCGCCGCCTCCTAAATATGAGCAAATGAGGCAGCGGAGGCGGCGGAGGCGGCGGAGGCGGCGGAGGCGGCGGAGGCGGCGGAGGCGGCGGTCGGCAGGTATTCCGAACTGTAACCGGATTATCTTCCCAAAACGAAAAAAGGACTGTCTTCCGTCTTGTCGAGAGCAGGTATACACTCTAAACATGAGATTTACGTATTGAACACATTGGATCACCTTTTTAAACATGAGCTTAGATTGGATTGTTCTTTTCGCAACATTGTTTGAAACAGTGTTCTTAAAACTCATGGAATGTTTGTTCCAAATCGCACATGAATGTGTTCCAAATTTGTGACAGGAAAATGGTGTTCCAAGAATACAGTAGGTACGTGTTCTAAACAATGTTCCGAAAAGAACACTCCCATCTAAGCCCATGTTAAAAAAGGTGTTCTCAAGGTGTTCATACCAAAATCTTATATTTAGACTGATTAAATATGAAATGTTGACACATGCAGAGCGAAATAAAAGAGTGCGGGTGATTCACAAAAAACACTACACTCTAAACACGAAGTTCAGGTTGGAACATTATGTTTTAACATGGGCTTAGATAGGAAGTGTTCTTTTAAGAACATTTATGGAAC
>JASGXE010015981.1:0-10799 GCA_030068105.1 Sinentomon sp. SZTP_YWyxl | reverse complement strand
TGTTGGCAACCTAACTCATGGAACTGATTGGTGGGGAATGATAACCTGATTGAAAGGAGTTACAAGCACCCGATCTGAAAAGAGAATTGAATTGATAAATGTAAACAACCGGACCACAAAACACATAAGAGGTGCATTTCTCAAAAGTGGTTCCCGTTTGTCTACTGCAGTAAATCATCTGTGTGATGTGCGCTCTTCTTTTCTTTATGTATGGGCATAGGGAAGCTTCTGGGTTGTTTCTAGTTTTAGCAGCGAATGCTGGAACCAACTGCGATTCTCTTGCCTACATTTTTAAGGAGACCTAAGGAATTTAATTTAATCTAGCTGATAAGGCAAAAAGAATATCAAGTTTTACTGAACGGTGGCTATCCATGACAATGATGAGAGCAGATTTTTTTAGGTCACCCTTTACAAGTCCACTGCCAATAAATTCGTATTCTGCATCTGAGACTTAGGAGGGAAAACCAGCTTTAAAACCAATTGCCACACCTCCCTCATGCGAGTTTCTATCTTGACAAAATTTCTTATAACCATGAGGAAAGACATTGTCATTGGAAAACTCAGCGGATAAGTGGGTCCCTAGTTTATGTGTGACGAGAGAGGAACCAGAGGACACTGCAACTTTGCTGGTGCTTAGTTGCAACTTTGCTGGTGCTTGGGCTTCATTAATTAATTATTAATTAATGAAGTCCAAGACAGACCTTTCTCGTGCATTCAACAAAGCTAAAAAAAATTTAAAAATGTGTGTGGAGACATCTCTAGATAAAATCAGCACCTTTTCGGTGGTGTGATGCAACCACTAACCAGTCACTTGAAATAGAAAATGTTGCAGAGCAGCTAAATTGAGCAACTTATCAGAAACGAAAGGTCAAACCTCCTTTGCTACGCACTTCGGACATTTTCCTTTCGCTAAGCAGAGGGTGATTTTTGATTTTTTCGGTATTTCATTTGACAGTTTTGCTCTTGGTTTTTGTTGCATTGACCACACATTGTGTCATATTTATCTTGCCAAAATTGCCTAGTTTGATTTGATAATTCAAGAAGGTGAGCCATTTTTCGAATTTATCCTGGCCTTCCTCCTTCGGAATTCATTTGTCTGCATGTAAATGGAAAATTCTAACAGATGACGTTACTTGACATTGATGTTTTTGCAGCTCAATTATTTACAATCACTTTTATCTTTATTTCATTAAGAATTGTTCATAATTGGTAAAATACAGCTTCGATAAGGATGGCGAAGTTTGGGAACGCGGCTCGCGTCCATTTGGTCTCGGGGGGGGGAGGATATACACTAGATCAGTGGTTCTTAAACTTTTGAACCCACGGCGCACACATGGCATCTCTGCAATCACAGGCAAAAGGGAAGGGCACCTACCAAAAGGGAAGAAATTTTGAAAAAATGGAACTTCAAATGGTGCCCAGAATGCTCAGTTTTTTCAAAAAAACAGCTTTTTTTCACACAACCCCCGGAGTGATTAATAAAAGCCTGGTGATTAAAATGGCAGCTGTTGCAAAATTCTGTTCACTTGAGTAGAGTTTCGTATGCACAGCCTTTTTCAATCTCATGATGTACGGCTGGAGAAAAAAACAAACAAAAAGAGCGCCGGTTTGCAGTGAAGACACGTGCCATTTCGCGCACCGTCATCCCTTGACAATGCTTTAGGCAGAGCAAGCCAACCGCCCAAGCGAGCGTTGGGAGAGCCCACACAGTCCATGCACTCGGGCCCCTGGCTGAACCGGCCTCCAATCCAATCTGTTTGTGTTTGCCCGCCCTCCGGTCCTTGCAGGCAGTTGTCCTGTGTTTGTTTTTCTTTCAGAGAGACGATCTCTTTCTCTTGTGAGTTGTGACAATCGACCTTGCAGCTTCGAGAGAATTTTTTCCGCAACCAGCAATGAATGCAGAGAACAAACAAGAGAGCGCAAGGTGCTGTCTGATGAATGACCAAGACATTATGAATGACCTGTTGTTGTAGCAAAACAGGAGCATAAAGAGAGAAAAATGCGAGTTGCGACCAACAGACAGCGCATAATATGGGTAGCGATGAATGGAATGCCACGAGTTGAAAATTTCCACGCACGGGAATTGACGAATGGACGAAGGTGTCACAGAGAGAACATGAATGGTCAGCGTGCGGCTGGAAAAACAAAAGATTTGCTTGCGATTGAATGCTGTCGACGTGCATGAATTTGTCGAAAACTGGACCAACATTTGCCGATTTTTATTTTGACGAACTGGACGTTGACCTCTGAAAAAAGGAAAAAAAACTTTTCCGAGATTTTTTTCGTCTTGGCGGCGCAGTGCAATTTGCTTTGGTGCGCCGCGGTGCACAGTTTAAGATGCTGCACTAGATACAATCGACATCCCTGGAGGAAAAATTCATATTACATATTTTCGCATGTGGATTTGGTCTTTGCAGCTGCGTGCCGTTCGATGCAATTTGTGACACGGCAAAAGTCAAATTCAAAGAGGACAAAGAACAAAAAGTTCCGTCACATTGGATTTCAGAAGTTCAATCAAATTGTTTTTTTATCATCAAAATTGTTTGTATTTCCATTGTCTGCCATGGAACGCCAAAATTTATCAAAATTGAACCCTAAAATTTCTCCAGCTTCTGGGGGGCTCCACCCCCCAGACCCCCTGCCAGAGGCTCTGCCCCTTGGAACCCCGCCCACGGTTGCTGGGGGGCTCCGCCCCCAGACCCCCCGACTCGGCTGCGCCCACTTTTTTAACACTGCTTGGAAAATCTGGGGGGAGCAGCATTCACATGCCTGGAGGACTGGGGCCCCTGTGCACAGGTCAAACAACAGTTTTCGTGACATTAGTTTATGTTCCAAATTGCAGAGAATTTGTGATTTTTGTAGAGCAAACGATTTTTCGTTTTTATTTTTCAGCAATTTCGTTTTGAAGATTTGAAATTTCATTTTTTGTGTTGAAATAAAAGTGAAATTTCGTTTTTATTCGTTTTTTTGCTTTGGCCTTTTAACAGGCTAACTTGTCACAAAAATTTGTATCTGGGGGTCCCAAATGAAGCAACAACAATTTGCAAGTGAAAATAAAGAAGCAAGCAAAATAAAATCGCCTGGCAGATGTGTCTGGATAGAGCAATTGAACTGGTGCTCGGACAGGAATCTAATGGTGGCGGTGGGCGAAATTGTTGATGAACTTTTTCTGCAGGCCAGCTGGGGTCCACACTCTTTCCACGGGGCGTGAATGGCGATTGACAGACATGGCAATCAGCTTTTCCATGCTCCAACTTGGGCACACCCGCGCCATGCTGCACCAACCAATTGGAGGCCATGCACAACACCCATGCTTGCATGCTTTGGAATGAAAGTGCCTGGTCCTGGTGCGCTGGACAAAAAGTACACGCCTTTCACGGAGAGGAGAAAAGGAAACAGCCGCAAGGGAGGACGGGCCGGGCCTGCCTGTGACCCCTGCGAAAAATTCAACCATACCAAAATGAAGCGCACACCAACAAATGGGAATGGGACTCTCAATTCAAATCACAGGTTCTGACCCTCTTTTGTTGAAAGAAGAAAAAAATAAGACACTTTTCTCCCTCTGCCGCCAAACACAAAACACTGTTGAGGGATGGAGTGACCATGGTTGAGGGGTTGTGCAGATGGAGACCAACCAACCAAAGACAGCATGAAGAGACGCATCTTTTGTTTCTTGGCATCTTTTGTTTCTTTTTTCTTCATGCGCATTATTTTATGCTGATCTCAAGAAACACGTGGTACAGTGAAAAAAAATCCTCTTGACATGGCTTTCCTTTTTTTGAAATTGCTTCCAAAAGCTGAAATAAAAACAAAATCTCCCAAACCACAACCATAAGAAGGAAAAAACATTGATTTCTGTTTTTCAGAAACTTTTACAACAACCCCCATTGGTTCAGTTAATTTCGAACTCAATTTTCATGGAAGACTGAGTGTGCCTGAGGAAAAAAATACAACCACGAGAAAGAGACCAATATAAATGCTGACAAAGGGACGTTTTCGAACTTCCTTGTCCGAAAAATAAAATTTCACTGGAGGTATTTCACGTTTTAAGTACACTTTAACCCTGTACATTTTTCAGAAAATCGCTTGGGCCCAGTGGTGCCAGCACTGCTAATTGAATGCTGCGCCAGTAACATTGTGCCAGTGAGGGGATGGAGAGAAGGGAGGGAGTTAAGATGCAAGCAAAGAACAAAAAGAAAAGAACAATGTGTGTGTTTTGAATTCATCTATTTTCTTTCATTTTCGAGAGACAACCTTGCATTCAGCGTTGTTCCGAGGTCATTGACTTTTCGTTTCTTCTCTATAGACAAAATGAATGGAACTGCCCAGGGGGTCCGATTGCAAGAACGGCAAGGACAAAAAAAAGAAAATAAAATTCTAGACCTCCCGCGGCTGTGTGTGTCAAAAGCATGCATCTTTGCGCTCCTTGTGTGCGGGAGCCCAGCAGAATGAAAACCGAAAAATCCAATTTCCTTGCATTTCGCGGAAAATGACTAATTTTTGCACGGATTCGGCAGGAAAAGGGCCAATTTCGTTGCATTTCGCTCCAAACAGGGAAAATCGCGCCACTGACTCCATTTCGCGAGCCATCAATTCCGGGTTTTCCGACTTTCAGAAGCAATGATTGATGAAGAAATGTCCGAAAATGTTAATTTATAGCATTTCGTTTTTTTCGCGCTTATACCCTTTCTGCGAAAAATCGAGGGCTCTAGATATTAGTCATGATCTGAACATTGGTCAGCCAATGTTCAAGGTTTTCCAGACAGGTAAGAAATTTCTTTCACTTTAAGTGAAATGGAAAAAAATATTTCATCTGAGAACGTGGCTAATAATTGTGCTTGCAATGCAACCATTGAGAGAACAATGAAAATTATGTACCTAGTGTGCAGAAAAAAAATAAGATGAAAAAAATAATGTTAAAAATCAGTCTGTGAGGACTGGAAAAAGGTCTGACTGGAAATGGAACGGATAACCAATCCTCTGTCACCAAAAACAAAAGGTCAAAAAAATTAACAGTTACGAAGCAGCTGAAGGTCATTTGGAGAATTTTCTCAAAAATACACAGCTTTTCTTCATCTTGCAACAGCATAACTTTTCAGAGAACACTATTGTATTGCGCGTGAGCCAACTTATTACCATTTGATTGACCACCATTTGAACTTATTATCACAAATTGATCATTGACACCCAGAGTGCAATGTAAAATGTAAAAAAAAACCAACAAATCTAGTATATCGATATCATGCTAACTTCCATCAATGACTGCAACACAAGACTGGTCAGCATCTGACATTCCACGACTGTGATCAACCACCCAAGACCAAACAAAGGTCATATAACATCCATCATCTGTCAGAACATGCAATCTAAGAAGCAACAAAATTAGGAATCGGTAAAATTTTAGGAATATTTTCAAACATTTTAATTAGTAGGTAAGTTTTTTTTATCAAAAAGTTAGCTCCAATCTGGAATTTGAAAAGAAAAGAACAAACAACTCTCAATTCCTAGCTGATTTAAGTTTAAATAAAATAGAGCAATTTGATTTGGCTATTCCGATTTCAAGAACACAACTAGGGCCTATTTCTCTTGGTGGAAAACACATTAGCATTGTGAGGCAGAGATCTTGTTTCTCTTAGCAACAAAAAGCAATAAAATAAAATGGTTTGAAATTTTATGAAACAAATCTCAATTAACAAGGCGTGGAAACTTGGCGATTGCATGTTAACAGAATGGATAAATCACTAACTTGACGCTAATTCGATCTCCGTTTTTAAATTGTTGAGGCGTGACGTTTCGAGGATATCGCACCCTCGTTGACGAACGACTCAGTCGTTCGTCAACGAGGGTGCGATATCCTCGAAACGTCACGCCTCAACAATTGAAAACGGAGATCGAAATAGCGTCAAGTTAGTTATTTATCCATTCTGTCAAATCTCAATTCCCTGAACACTGAAAACAGTGGATAAACCTTCTCCTTGAAGGCAAAGCAACTCAAAAGGAAAACCAAATGATTGAAATCTGAAAAAGTTGTGAAAGTTGCAAAAAAGCACTGCAGGAAAGAAGTTGTACAGAATCGTCCGACGGTGGGCCTGCACCCAGCAGCTCTGGCAAGCGTATGGCCCAAATCGGCATTTGCTCGGTGCCAGATGAGAAGTGCTTTCCGTGGATGAAATTAGTAGGCATCAACACAGTTCGGCTGACTGGGAATGAGTTAAAGTAAAAGTAGAAAAAAAGAAACATAAAAAATAGAAATAAAACAAGTGCCGTCAAACTTTCCATTTAAAAGATGAAGGCTTTATCCGTGCAAATACAGTACTGATGCGTTAGATGCCCACATGCTGTAAAACATCAACCGGTGGCCTCATTTCAGTCCCGAACTGGGGTGCCTTTTTTTAACATTCCATGACGTCATATTGAATGCTCTTAGCACCAGCAGGAAAATCATTCCTTCCCAGGGTTGTCGCCAATTTTAACCACCGGCTTATTAACCGGCTCGGACAAACAGTTTCATCCAGCTAAAACTTTTCAAAAAGTGAGTTTTGATGCATCGTGTGTGACAATTAATGCAAATGTTTGTCAGAAGATTTGGCAGCTTTCATAAATTTATATGACATGTCTGAGCCTCAAAAAATCCTTCATTTTATGTGATTCATTCTTTTTGTGCTGGGAGATTCTCGATGGGATAAACAGCGCAATCTTTGGCAAACAGTTAATGTGTTATGAATTAAGCATCTTTGTCTTGAAATGCGAGGTTCAATTTAGCAATTGATTTTCAACCTAACATTTACACACAAACAAAAAAAAAAAATAGGAAAAAAATCAAGAAGTGGCAAAATACAAGCAAGTAGCAAAGACTACGGATTCTTGAGTGAGTGGCTTCTTAAGTTGTTTCAGAAACTGGTTCTTGATGCACATAAATGAGAAAGAGTTTTTAAACTGAACAGTCGAATGTGAAGGTATCACAAACAAGTCCTTATTCCTAGTGTCGTATGAATGACTGGGAAGTATAAATTTTTCAAACAGATAACCAGGAGTTTCCGACCGTTTGATTCTCTATGTATATCAATGTGTCATAGTGAAGAAACTTTCTCAGCTCACCTGTGACAAAGTCCAATTCGCTTTTTTTTAGCACTGAGATGATCAAATTTCCGTATGTTGAAAATAAATATTACACAGGAGTTAGAGCACTCTGTCTAACCGCTTCCTCAGTGATGCACTTATATTTCCATAGACACTATCACAGAAATCTATTAATAGGCACCTACCGATTGTTGCTAACTTGGTCCCAGAACACAGCAACAGGTACATTCTTTGTATATGTGACACTGTCTTTGTGGTACCAGTGATAGTTGCTGCATGTCCACAACTGCAGCTCAGCTCCATAAGGAAATGCCAGAGGCAGAGCCACCCTCTCTGAATGAGGAATGCTTCCTTCCAGTGCTGCTGCTGTCGTGTCATCTGATACAACCGATGATGATTTATCATCGAGAGTTAAGCACCACAGAAGCAAAATCGCAGAATCTGCACTCCATAAAATATCAACAACCTTGCAAAAAGAACAAAAAAAAAACAAGAACAAACCACACAAGTTTACAGAGAGAATCACAGTCAAGCACAAACAGAAGTGCAAATAACTTTATTTGAAAGTAACTTTAGCAGTGCTGTGTGCAGAAGGATACCAGAGATTGATCAATGAAAACATAGAAGAATAGCCTTAAAACAGACGGCAATCAGGCAAAGGCAGAGCAACAAAGCTGGATCTTTTAACCTCTCAAGGTGTCAAAGTGGAAATTATACAAAAATCTGAGAGACATGGGAAAACACATGGAAATGGTCGTAGCAAAATGTAAAGAGCAACAAAATGATGTCTGAAATTCAGGTAACCACAATTGTTTCAAAATCTCCAGCTCTTCTTTTTCCAGTTTCTTCAAACTCCCAAAAAAAAGAAACCAGAGTTTTATCCACCTTGGTTTATCCATGTCTCACCCTGTTGCTGCTAATTGTAAAGTTTTGCCCACTTTGCTGTTCATCAGGCTTTTCATCCTTTCATTTTTCAGTCGACTAAAACTTTTGGTGCCAATAAATATTCGTGCATCACCAGGTCTGTGGTGATGACCTCCTCTTGCATTTACGACAAACTTACAAAAAAAGAAAGAAAAGAAAAATACACTTGCACAAGAGAAGGGTTAGCCAAAGAACTGTTCTATTCTCACCCTGATCTTATGGCAATCTCCAATTTGGAATTCCCCATGCCTGAGACCATTCTTCTCAAAGAACGACAGAATGTGATTATGGTCAGCCTGCTGAATGGTCGTTGCAATGACACTGCCACTTGGTCTCCAGCACAATGACTGTTCCAGTCCATAAACATCTTCACTGGTGTAGCAAAGTGCACCTTCCCTGTTGAAGATCTTCAAGCGGCGGCCACCTGCAGAAATTTAATAGCCATTTTAGAACATTTTACGAATGGCTTCTAAAGGTTGCGGCCTATATGATACTTCCTATGTTGTCTCCCAAAAGGCTAGGAGGTGAAACGGTTACCAGGAAATACATTGGGAGGAGTTAGGTCAGAGTGGAGTGGTAAAAAAAGACCAATGAGGACCAATTTCTCAGTTTGTTTGCTATTTTATGGCCAAGAAATCAACCTTGCTATTTTATGGCCAAGAAAACAACCAAGCAATTTTATGGCCAAGAAATCCAATCACGCTATTTTATGGCCAAGAAATCGATCAAGCTATTTTATGGCCAAGAAATCAACCAAGCTATTTTATGGCCAAGAGATCAACCAAGCTATTTGATGGCCAAGAAATCAATCAAGCTATTTTATGGCCAAGAAATCAACCAAGCTATTTTATGGCCAAGAAATCGATCAAGCTATTTTTATGGCCAAGAAATCAACCAAGCTATTTTATGGCATAGAAATCAACTAAGTTATTTTTATGGCCAAGAAATCAACCAAGCTATTTTATGGCCAAGAAATCAACCAAGCTATTTTATGGCATAGAAATCAACCAAGTTATTTTTATGGCCAAGAAATCAACCAAGCTATTTTATGGCATAGAAATCAACCAAGCTATTTTATGGCCAAGAAATCAACCAGCTATTTTATGGCATAGAAATCAACCAAGCTATGTTATGGCCAAGAAATCAACCAAGCTATTTTATGGCCAAGAAATCAACCAGCTATTTTATGGCATAGAAATCAACCAAGCTATGTTATGGCCAAGAAATCAACCAAGCTATTTTATGGCCAAGAAATCAACCAAGCTATTTTATGGCATAGAAATCAACCAAGCTATTTTATGGCCAAGAAATCAACCAAGCTATTTTATGGCATAGAAATCAACCGAGCTATTTTTATGGCCAAGAAATCAACCAAGCTATTTATGGTTCCAGTAAATACTTCATGTGGCGTCAACAACATGAAGTCTTTTGTGAAACAACATCCCCAGCAGAAAAACCTCAAAGAAACAATTTTTTTCACCTAAATGCAAAAATTCAATGTTGCATCGTGCACTCAATGCATAAACACCCTACCTACGATGCTTAATGAAATTGGGGAGCAGCTGAATAGCACAAAAATCAAATCAACAGAAATCAATTACAGCTTTCCATCTTTAGTTTGTTGTATCAATGCAAATTGAGGACACTTTTATTTCGACTGTAATCAATCAGAGACAAACGCATGCAAGCACACTAATGGCCAATGTGCACACGATAAATTATTAAAGGTAAATTATTTGGCAGTTCACTTGGCTTGAGCGCGATCCCCTGACCTTATTGCTAATCATTCCATAAAAAAGGAATTCTGTCACAGTCTGCTCTGTGGCTCCCAAGGGTCTGCCTGACAAAGAGCTTTTGAAAGTTAAGGGGGCCAGGGGATCGAACACCAACTTCAATGTCTATGGAAATATTTGGTTTAAATGCCAAAAAACTGAAAACAGTAAAAATGCACCATTAATTTTGTGTTTTTTTTTTGAAGTGAATGAGAGATAATTGCTGCAGAGCAAATGAAGTGAAGGGGTGTGTAAGAATAGAAACTGCTCGATAACCAATATGAGCAAAGACAGAAAAATGGCAATTGCATCATTGGAATCAGCAAAATACGGACAATCTGTTAATGACAAAAATTATAAAATTCAGCAAACCATGCTTTTGGAATTTTCTGACCTCTGCCGTCTTAAAAAAGCAGGCAAATACTGATTTGCAATGAAAAAAAAAAACATTTACAATGATAAAAGAGCAAATTTCTCATTTTTTTTTTTTTTGAAAAACATCTCTCATTTGAAAGCGGACTGAGATACTGACCTCTGGCTTTTTTGCATTTTTTGGCCAAAATCTGAAATTTTTGGTTGGACCCACCTTAACCGACAAGCCCGATTGACGTTAAATTGTGATGCCAAAAATCTTGCCGACTGCCGATGGCAGACTATGCTTGCGCATTTGGAAAAAATTCCGCAGAAATAAATCTATTGGACATCCCTGCATACAGATATGATAAAGATCAGAGCTTTAATCTCACCTCGCTTTTATTCATGAAGTTTGGTTCATTATTTTGAAAGTTATGGCATTTCCCGACAGAGTGCAGTTTCGATTGCCACAGGCTCTTTGTTTACTCGATCATTTTCCACAAAATGGCGAATCGCGGAGATTGAATGTTGGGATTTCTTGTGGATTCTTTTCTAGTTAAAGATGAATTTTGAGAAGTGTAAAGTGTTGGGAACCAAAAAAAGTTATCAACAACACAACAATTTTAGCCAAAATAATGCCAATAGCTTGGCTTATTTGGTTTTTTTTTT
>JASGXE010015980.1:0-12213 GCA_030068105.1 Sinentomon sp. SZTP_YWyxl | reverse complement strand
ATGGACCGATTTGGTTCAAATTTGACACACAGTTGGGCATCATAGTCGGCATTTATTCACAAAATTTTGGTACCCTACCTCAAGTGGTTCCCAAGTTATCCAAATAACTGGTCAAAAGAGTGCAAAACTTTTCGCGCATGCTGTGGGAAAATCGCAAGACATCTTGTGATCTGGTTTTCACCAAAGTTGCCCAAAAAGACTTACTTTTTGACTGATGAAGCCAGTTTTTCAACATTTTACTTGAAAAGGGATAAAAACACTCGGAAACAGCAGTTTGTAACTAGCAGCATGTAAAATGAGAAGCACATGCAACAAGTTAGATTTTGAGCCAAAAAAATGCATTTCTGACTTCATCAGTAAAAAAAAACACTTTTTTCTTCAAGTGTGCCAAATTTTACCTCTCAAGCACTTCTGGTTGCTGAGAAAAGCAAGGGAAGTTCAAAAAACCTGGAAAAAGAAAGCGGTTAAAACGCGTCTTGAATTTGTGGATTTTTCAAAGTAAATGAGAAATATACTGTCGCGCGAAAAAGTGTCACATGGGAATCACGATAGCTTCAACCAATATAAAAGTACAGCAATGGTAATTATATCATTGGAATCAGCAAGAAACGGACCATTTGGTGGTGCCAATGTGAACAAAGACCAAAAATTAAGTTTTTTCACATTTTCTGACCCCCGCCCCCCCTTAATAAAGAAATGCAAAAGCGATATGGGAAATTACATCCACAGTCGAACCTGGTCCACTCCACATGTGGACAGGCATTTGAAATTGTTGGCGTGTCAGTTGCATTTTGCAAAATCATTTGGGAAGCGTGCTTTACACTTGAATCCAGTAAAAAACTTTACAATTCGTTGGGAGACGCAATAAAATGTCGGAATCAAAAAAGTTTTTTTATGTGGAGTTGGGTGTGTTCTTGTACTGCCGTGTGCACTTTCAGAAAGTCATGTCTGGAGACAACCAGAGTAATATTCCCCACTGTCGCTCAGACTCAGCTTCAACTGACTCAATAGTCAATTCAGTGGCGAGATTCCTTTCGAAAAATTAATTTCTATGCGCAGCGCTACTCCCTTTCCATTGTTGCGAAGGATGCATCTGTCTGTTGAATTGACTATGGGAGCTACAGATTTAGATGGGCAACGCGGTAAATGTTAAATCTGTGTTTCTACAAAAACAAACGACATGAAGGAAGTATTCTACCAAGGGTTAATGATACATCAATTTTCTTTTGTTAGGTAAAAGATGTTGGCAAAATGTTCCACTGAGACAAAAATAAGACACTGCATTTGTTTGTTTCACCAACCAAGATAGGAAGCAGACAACATCTGCTTTCAGTGAACAACAGACAAAGCACAACAATAGTTACAAAAATATCGGAATATTCGGCCAATTTCCAAAATGAAAATTAATCGGCAGGTCGTCGCGATCCGCAGATCGAAGAGTGGTGATCTGGTTGACCACAAACATTTGGATTCACACCGACACTGCGAATGACAAGGTCAACCATATCACCACTCGCCGATCCGTGGATTAAGGCGATCCGACGATTAATCTCCGTTTTGGAAATCGGCCGATTGCGTACGAATTTTGGCCACTATGAGAAAATTTAAATGAATGCTAGCAACTTATTGACTTAAGAGTTCATTGCTGATAGCAGGCAGATGCCATTTTGGTCCAAAAAGTTGCCGTTGACTGTAAAGAGGGGCTCACAAAAGAGCAGAGGTGACATCTTGGTCATGGTGGAGAAAAAGATCGCCAAATACAGGGTGGGACGAAAATGTGGAGCTTTTTATATGATTTACTTGGTTAATTTCTGGGTTCAGAAAAAAAAAAGCAATTTTCTGAATGTTTGCATCTGTCCACAGCCGAAAGTACCTTTTTAGCTGTGTGTGGGCACATCCACAAAATTTTATTTTCGGAACCCGAAATTTAAGCGAATTGGAAACGACATGATGGAAAAAGGGCCATTTGAGCCCACCATGTACACAACGGGCCGATTTTTTAAACGGCCCATCTTTTAGGCCGCGGATTATTTTCTTTTCAAATGCGATTTTGTACACAAAAAAGAAAAGAATCCGCGGCCTAAAAGATTGGTTACATTTAAAAAATCGGCGAAATGGGTAAATAGCCCCAGGAGATAACATTCAATTATGTTATGCCACAAAATCTGCATGTAAAACTTCCCTTGGCTCTTTCTGGTAAAAAACTACTACCATGGCAAAGAATGGATACCCCTCACCCTGCCATCTGGTGGATGCCGAAGCATTGCCAAGTGTCTGAGAAGGGCCCATATTATCGATCGAAATCTCGTAGCTAATGTCGCTCAAAATTGTGAGGTTAATCATGCCTGCATTTCTGCACCTTTCCGTGCATAAAGGGAATCTTTCTCCTTTCAAGAATGATTTCCCATTTTCTATCACATTGCCCCAGTGGGTACAGTACGTAGCAAAAAACCTGTCACATATACAGGGGGAATGGGAGATGATGGTTTTCATTTGCAAAACACTCGTAACACGGAGACGTAATGGAAGAAGGTGATTTCCTTTTGCAAAATACTTGTAACACATAGGTATTGGCTTATAGATGGGATAACAAACCAAACAAGAATCATTATGCTGTCATTATCACGTCGATCATATTGTGATTCTTGTACAATTGAAGCACAATTCATACATTACATTCATACATTACATTCAGCACATTGTACAAATTCTTGTGTGAAGGCGAAACCGGTCGTGAGTCTGTTTCATCTACGAATGGATAAGGCTCACTCATCTCACCAGAAATGGTAAATGTAATGATTCTTGTTTGGTTTATTGTCCCATCTAAGCCAATATGTGTAACAAGTATTTTGCAAAAGGAAATCACCTTCTTCCATTACGTCTCCATATGTGCAACAAGTATTTTGCAAATGGAAATCATCATCTCCCATTCCCCCTCACGTATGTAACAGGTTTTTTTCAACGTACTGTACAGCAAATGACTGCCAAAATTCAAGAATTCACATTGACAACATGGGATCTTCGCAAAATCATTGCCACAAGTGGAAGGAAGAATGTAATCGGGGAGCGGAGAACATCATCACGGGGTGAGGACTATTTTTTTGACAACCTGTCGTTGGTCGGAGTTCCTAGCATAAAGTTCGACAAGGATTCAGCAAGGTAATCCGGGGTTGCCATTCACAAAATTTGGTGTTCAGGGTGTTTTGGGGCAAATAACATCGGTCACACACAGTAACAGTGATAAAAATCCAATGACAAAAACCCATCAAACGATTAACAGGCATAGAAATTCAATTTTCCGAGGAGATAAAGCACTGTATAGTTAATTCCATTTGAAGATATTTAAACCAAGTATTGTTCTCTCCTTTTGGAACAACGCATGCTTCAAACTATTGCACCTCTGTTTTGACCGAATAACAAATCCACAATGGCACGGAGTCGTTTCCCCAAAACGCATCTCAATGTGTTATTTGTTTACCTCCCACTTCCCTGCCCCGCACCCATGCTCTTACAGCATCCAAATTCTACCACGGGAAAAGCAAAATTATGAATTTGCAGCTCAGGTTGTCCAATCTCGATGGAAATTGTTGCGTATGTTTGCCTCCAAATGTGGGATGGAAATTTTGCATCCCACAAAATGCAAATCTTGCACCCCACAAAATGCAAATTTTGCATCCCACAAGTTTTGCAAATTTTGCATCCCACAAGTTTTGCAAATTTTGCATCCAAAATGCCACCCCTGCAAATTTTGTTTCCATCAAGGGCTAGCTTTTCCTGATTTTTTTTTTTTATGGTGGATTTGATTTTTGTCAACCATGAACGGCCCAATACAAGGACCTCTGATAAGCTGCTAAAATAAATGCAAAATTGCCTCACGAAATTCGCAGCACAATGGAACAGATTGTAAGCAAATTCACGTGGTCATTTGGACTCATTTCTCACCAATGGCTGGCATCCATTTTTCGTCTCCTGTCCGCTAACCGGCAAATTTTTTTAACAGCTGCATGGAAAATTTTCAAAACCATTTTACTTTTGCTTCACTGTCCCTTTTCCACACGCATTAATTCCAATTGAGAAAATGTAAGTTGAAAACAAAAGTGAAAAAATGTGTCTTGTCCAGGATTGGAACCCGGGACCTCTCGATACGTAATTGGACCAAGTTCTTGGCACTGGGAGGACTGCATTTTTTTATTCATTCCAGCTCAAATTTGTGTTTCTCTAACAAATCTGCAGATACTTGGTTAACATCTTCAAATGGAATCCGGTTTAGTAGACACTGATTTGACACCCTGTATGAATTGCAATTTTCAACACTAAATTCATTAAAATTGGTCGGCAGACGAGTACAAAATGATGCATGCGAAATATGCGACCTGCAATGAACCACGGTCTAAAATGTTGTAACAAATAATGAAACCTGCTAGGCCTACATCTCAACTAAAGGTGACCGAAATTAACTTGCTAGGTTATCTGATTTCCACAATGCGAACTTACAATTCCCGCACGTAAAAAATAAAAAATACAATAGAATACAATGCCGTACAAACCCCTATGTTCAAACAACGAGTCACATAAGCTAGGAAGTTAGTCAGCACCGTCCACTCGGACCTTTTAACGACCAAAGAATCATGTTTGATTTGACAGCAACACTGGGAAACACACACAGAGCCTCAGTGGCCGTGTTTGGCTTTGAACGTTTGCGTGGTGCCGTGTTTGGCGTGGCATCGGTGAATGTGGGAAGGGGTTTTTACACACAGACTGTGCAGTTCGCAGTGCTTTTGTATCGCAGCCAATAACAGCAATCATGTTCTCTAATCATCTATCGTATCTCCTCATGCAAAAATAACAGTATGAAAAATAACTTTGGGCTCGCATGACGAATTTTGGTCAAATATCCGCTGTCATACCGACGGAGTCACGAACCAACCGATCACATCTTCTGGAGGAACTATCCCGACCCGGACGTGGCATATACTGAAAGTAAAAATGAGGCATAAAAAACAATTATTCAGGTACCTGCTTATGGAATCATTGTGACCTGCTCCGGGAAAATAAGGTAAGATTGGAAAATTCCAACATGAATTTCCTGGATGTACGGGGTTCCCGACGATGTTGGAAAACAATTTCGAGGTTCTTTACAGGTTTTCCCAAGGTTTTTCATGTCTTTCTGAAGTGACAGAAAGCAGTGAGTATGCCAGGAGTCGCAACTCGCATGCGAGAAAAGAGGACCCTGGGGTGGCACCCCCAGAGTTCAAAGGAGTGAACTCCGGGTAGGAGGTGGGGAGAGGGAGTCCCTCGAAGTGCAGACGTATCAAAAAGAACATGCACTCAGAATGCAATAGGATGACAATTGTGAGGCCTCAAGCCCTGAAGCGGCGGCTGTTCGGGCGGTAGTTATTTCAACATAGATAGCAAGATAGATGGCAGCACCAGTCAGGAAGGGCAGCAGGACTTTCTGGAGGGCCCTGCGAGAAGACCTGAGTTCAGTAATTCGTGAGAAGGGTATGGACAAGGAAGTTACCTAGTCCCACTTAGCTTACAGTGGAATAGGCTGTATACCCAGAAGGAGTGTCCAAGAGGAAGACTGGGATGCCGCAGTGACCTGTTTGGATGTGAATTTGATTGGTGTGCTTTTTGTGCTTGGTGTATATGATTAAGAACCTGCAAGCCTCAGTCTTTGACAGATGTTTAGGATACCACAGCGGTTGTCTGATCGTTATTGGCCAGAGAGGCTCCAGAGCTCGGTGCGGAATCTCAGGTCAGCACTGAATGTGTTTTCCTTGAATAATACTGATTGAAATATGATTCCCCCAAAACGGATGGTGGTTCGAATCAGTTCTCCTTCCGGGCCCTACAACTAGGCCATCAGGGGTGTTACACAATTGTTAGCAAGGTACCTATTCTCTCAAGAAAAAATTGTCAAATTCATGGGTATTCATTTCAAGGTCCATGTTTGGAAATCGAGATGTTTTTCAGGTTTTAAGGTTCACCAGGAGCTCTGCCGAAAGGACAAAAAATGCAACATTTTGCTGCGAGCACCTGCCTTGATGGCAATTCTGGACCCCTTTCACCTATTTCAAACACCACGATGTTCGAAATAGGTGCAATGAGTCCAGAATTGCCACACAACCTTTCTCAAAAATATTCTTAGAATTTTTTAAGGTCTCTATCTCTTAAGGAATTTTTTAAGGTCTCTTTCTCAAAAATTTAAACTCTTAATAAAGGTCTCCTTGGCTTGGCACCATCTGTGAGAAAATTTCACAGCGCCAATTATAAGAGAGGATATTATTATGATTATTATCTGGTAGATTATGATGCAACATGAACCGATGCATTCACACTATTGTCATTTCTTAGCTTGAATCGCATTCAACCATGCTGCATATTTCGCATTTTCCATGTGCATTTTCAAGCCAATTTTTATATCAGGCATTTTCAACCATGCATCAAGACTAAACTTGAAGGGAAAGTTGTTTGAAGAATTGGCATGGAGAAAAACGTTCCGACATGGGAGAGGGGCAAAAGTCAACATGGTTACGTTTAAAAAATTGATACCCGCCCTGAAATGAAATGTCACTGAACATTTGTTGAAACTTTCCAGGATGATTTGCACTTTTTTTTATCTTTTTCCGAGACATTCCATGTTTTTCAGGAGGCTTTACACATTCCAGGATTTCAGGAGATGCAGCAACCATTTTTTATTTTTGATTTTTAATGCCTATTTCAATGTCGCAAAAGTTCTGGCCACCTGGCCATGGGAGTGTGGGCTCCTGAGATGCTGTGACAAAATTCGACCAACGGAGACTTTGTCAAGCATCTAAACATCACGTCGACCTCTATGAACTCTCTCAGACCGACTAGGAATCACTGAGAAGAGAATTTCGCCTGTTAAGGTACCTAATATGAGCTCTAATGTGGACAATTTCAAGAGAAAAGTGCAAGAACCAATGAGGCAGCAAGCTGGGGCTCGGCCATACCCAGAGAGAGCCTGATGGGACGACCTTAATGGTGTCGACGAAGGTTAAGTAAAACTTTGCAACATTTGGGATGGGTAACATATCATGGGAACATGGCTTGCGGTTCAGAAAACCCCTCTCACGACATAATGGTTAAAACTCACCGATAATGACAATCAAAATCACAACTCCAATGACACCAATGATAATCATCATCTGAAAAAGAAAATTGAAAGTTGGAGGTGGAGTGAACTGACCTGGAGGTGGATGGAATTCCACCCACTGGGCCAATTTCCTAAACAAAGAGACCAAAATTTTGGCTCACGAACACTTTAACCTTACAACTCCCAACCAATTATTGTTCAAATATCCATGCTTTCCAAGGGGGACAAGCGATATTTGGATAAACTGACCGGAAAGACGTTCTCCACAATCCACTTTGTGATGGGCAAAGCAAAATAACTCACTGATCCTGGAAAAGATACTTCTGATCCATCAGCAATAGCATGTCTATCAGCAATTTTTTATTGATTTGTAAACACATCAGCATTATTTTTTTTTTGCTTTTCTTTTGCTAATTTTTGATTTGTACCAGCCGAAGCTGGGAAACAGGGTTGGTCGATCGCATGTAATAAGTGCCGCCCTGGAAGTTGGGGGAAAACCCTTCGGACCAGATGAAAAAACTCCTCCTGGCAGCCCCTGAAAGCTGCAAGTGCAAACAAAGGGAAGATTTTCTGGGACCCTCTTTTACCAGATCATTGCAAAGCTCTTCCTCCAAGCTTCTGTTCTGTCTGCTGTCACCAGACCACATCAAAAGCACATCAGAAAAGACAGCAATCTGAATTTCAGTGGCTGATTTCGGAAACTCATAAGTGATTTCTCACGGCTTAAACGACCTGGGCAGCCCACACATGCCTGTCGCTATTCTGAAAGAGGGGAGTTTAATTCTGTCCAAATTCAACAAAATAATAGGTACAAGAAAACACTTGCTTGTGCTGCCATCTTCCGAACTAATCTTTAACCAATTTGAAATGCAATATGGAAACGGAAGCTCATGAGTGCACGATTGATTTTCACGCCAAACTAATCACAATCTTATTTTTTGCAATTTTTAAAAAAAGTTTGGATCTTGGTAATGGCCCGTTAGGTTTGCGTTCCATGTCTCATGTTTGTGTTTTTCGTGAAAGTCCTAAAGCTTCGCAATCACCTTTGCATTTCGGAATCTTCGAGGAGTAGAGTCCGCTTAGATTTTTATGGTGACTGCCCATCCCAAGTCACGCCAACAAGGGTGCTTGCAGGCTTCGGACTGCCAGAGGCTTGGTCAGCAGCACCTTTATTTATATACCGCCACTACAGTTAGCATTCGCATGGCGGTGGGCCAAAGCATTGGGATAAAGGGAGAGGCTTCCATTTCAGTAATGGCCCGGTCGTTCCCGGCTCAGGCTGTCTCAAGTTCGGGTCACTGTAAATTGATCCAAGCTTTGCTTGGGAAAGAAAATCCCGGCTCTGCCGGTTTCAAAACCTGCCTCCTTGGCCGTCTTCCCCTGCCTTTTCTAGGCAGTTTTAAATCTGCTTCCTTCGAGCAGTTTTCCGGGCCTCTGGCTCCGGTTTCAAGGCCATCCCGCATGAGCTTCCCCAGGCCGCTGCAGCGAACCGGTGCCTTGCTTTCCCAGGCACCTCTCCGGCACTCGGCTGACAGGAAAGGCCAGCATAGGCGAGTGCCTTCATATACGAAAAAATAGGATATTTCATATCGCAAACTGCCGATTCAAGGCGAATTTGTATTCACGTCGAGCAGTCCGCAGATCAGGGCTTGATAATGTCCGCCAAATGAAAATAAAACAGGACATGATGTCCGCAAAGAGCAGAATGCTCTTGCAAATCGCTTTTTTCGGAGAAGCCGTTTTGGAGACTTGCTTT
This sequence comes from Sinentomon sp. SZTP_YWyxl, assembly GCA_030068105.1. Lineage (NCBI taxonomy): Eukaryota > Metazoa > Arthropoda > Protura > Sinentomata > Sinentomidae > Sinentomon > Sinentomon sp. SZTP_YWyxl. The sequence continues at coordinate 3,337 of JASGXE010015980.1, read as the reverse complement.
CTTTCCCCCCTCGCCGCCTGTGTTGCTTGTTGTCAACAAGTTAATTGGCGTCCGTCTACACTCTAAATTAGAGTTGTCCGTTTTGGAACACCTTTTAACAAAAACAACTCAGACGGAAGTGCTACTTTCGGAACATTTTTGGAGCACAAAATGTGTTCTCGGAACTGAGTTTCCTTAAAATGTGTTCTTGGAACGTATTTTCCTGTCACAGGTTTGTAACACTAGGTACCTCGGCGATTTGGAGCACATGGAGTGTTTCAAATCGCTTGTGTTCTTAATCCTTGACAGGAAAATCACGTTCAAGATAAAATGTATTACCAACGTGTCAAAAATGCACCGATAAGAACACTTCCTTCTTAGCGCTGTACTACAAAGGTGTTTTAAAGTGTTCCTAATGGAAAGCTCTGATTTATGTTGCAGGTACCTTTCTGCTTCATCTTGTGGAGTAGCCCATATTCCGGAAAAGCTCATCAATTTCGTGTACTTTTTTTTGTTTTATTATTTTTGGAAACAGCAGTAGTGTTTGGACAAGTTTGACAAGTGGACGAAATCCGAATGTTTGCATACAGGTTCCTCACACAAAAAATGCATTCCGTAACTCTCCATTTTCAAGATACGCCTCCTAAAAGGGCTCTTTTGGAATTGAAGGGCTGGCCTCGATTTCGCCTGACAAATCCCATTTCTTGCAGGCTGGTTTCCATCATCTGCCTATTTTCGCGTTTGGTGACATGGACCTGGAAACCTTTGGACATAATATCTTGCAGCCTGGGCTGAATTGCCTGCCGCCACGCCAAGTGCAAGAACCATGCCAGTGCACTCTTCATTGCTATACACACTCAGGCCTTGTCTCAAGAATTCCAAAAGAATGTTTAGTTGAAAGAATGAAAAGAATGTCCATTGCAGGCATTCTTTTGAACTCCCAAAAGAATGCCACAAAACGGCACCCACAAGGACTCTTTTTGGACCCTTTGGGGGACCATATCTTGAAAATAGAGGGTTGGAAAGTATTTGTCACGGAATCCTATGTTTTTGGCTCGGCCAGAGGAACCCATATGTAAAAATTGGGATTTGTAGGGTGAAACTGGACTTCCGGCCCTGAAAAGGGCCACTTTGGGACCCTTTGCTTGGAAATGAGGGGTCGGACCACAATTCGCCGTCGAGTGATTTTGATTCGCATGACCATCAGGTATCTACAAATGTAAGAAAATGCTACCCCGGAAGGTAGGAAGGAGATATAACCTTTTAATAAGTGTGATTTCAGCATCCCCATCGACAACAGACGGAAATCCAAAAATATTAATTTTACCTGGCATGTGTAGCTGCCACTTGTGATTGAAAGGAAAGGAACCAATCAAGGACATTTTGGCAAGTTTGTTTGACAAGTGGACTGAACTGCTACGCCCCACCTGAGGGTAAAAAAGATTTACAGGACCAACCTTGACATTTTGCCACCAAACTTTCCGTTTCAACTTCCCAGCTTGCTGCTCAAATTGTGAAGCACCCTGTTGGAGGGCATCTGGAATAGCAGAGAAAGAATTAAGCGAATTAAAAAAAAAAAAAACAACAGAATAGCAGCAAAGTTAAGCCAATCATTCTGAACTTTTTGCCCACCCTACTTTGCATGTGATATTTTTGATTTTTTGATGTACAGTGGCGAGAAAATTGCTTGATCCATTAGTTCATGCCGTTTTTCGATGTGTCTGAGAAAACTTTGCGAATTGTGATGATCTCAGACTCAAAAAATGGGATTTTCTTGCATGGAAATGTGCGTCAAATCAATGATGGGAAACGAATATTGATAGATCCGAGGTTAAGCCGAACATCCGAGATGAAAACAACACCATTGTGGTACAATTAATTTTCTCGCCACTGTACATAGAATATTTATAGCCAAGACCAGATTTACTGACATCGCTTCCTACCTGCGTGTTGATTTTCACATTTGATTTCACTCATCATCTTGCTGCGTAACAGGGATCGATGTAATTTAGGAAAATTATTATTTCAAGGGTTTTACCGGCTTTCCCAAGGTTCAAGGCTCTCTCAAGTGACAGAAAGTGGTGCGCGCGAGCTGCTGCTTGGGGTCTGCGAGAGATTGAAGGGTTTGAGCATCTGGCAGGAGGTTTGGGAGATGGAGCCACTCAAAGTCCAAACCTCCAAACGCATCTCTCAAGAACAGGTTCAGAGACGATTGCTCCCGTGCTCCCGACTGCTTGCAGCCCTGCGGTGCCTGGATTGGCGTCGGTTTCCGCACTGGCAGCACTGAGGCTGAGGTCGAATCAACAGACGGAAAATTAAACACGTTAAATAAACATGGCACACCATGACAATGGCATGGTGAAAGGGCGGAAATTGCAGAAAAACCATGCCGAATCAGTCTAGCCTGTGCTAGATGATGAAGTTAGCACTCCCTGCTGCACAGCGTGAACGACATGACCCAACTCCTCCACGGCTACAAACTAAAAATCCACAGCAACATAAATAAATCGGCATCAAAATGCTCGATGTAATTTGAAGAAATGGAGGGATTGTGCAGCATTTCTCACCAGCTCTGTCGTCCAACTCGGAGAGTTTGGAATCCCTTTCCAAAACTTTCTCAACATTCACCCTCATAATACCAACGACCTGCAAGAGAAATGCAAAGTGTAAAGTCAAGTAAAGTGACATTTTCCAGCCTCATAGGTGGTTATCAAGCCAAATGTTGACAGCAAGCAATCGCCGCCAATCGGCGAGCTCTCGGTACCTATGTCAAAAGGTGGTTATCAAGCCAAATGTTGACAGCAAGCAATCGCCGCCAATCGGCGAGCTCTCGGTACCTATGTCAAAAGGTGGTTATCAAGCCAAATGTTGACAGCAAGCAATCGCCGCCAATCGGCGAGCTCTCGGTACCTATGTCAAAAGGTGGTTATCAAACCAAAGGTTGACAGCAAGCAATCGCCGCCAATCGGCGAGCTCTCGGTACCTATGTCAAAAGGTGGTTATCAAACCAAAGGTTGACAGCAAGCAATCGCCGCCAATCGGCGAGCTCTCGGTACCTATGTCAAAAGGTGGTTATCAAACCAAAGGTTGACAGCAAGCAATCGCCGCCAATCGGCGAGCTCTCGGTACCTATGTCAAAAGGTGGTTATCAAGCCAAAGGTTGACAGCAAGCAATCGCCGCCAATCGGCGAGCTCTCGGTACCTATGTCAAAAGGTGGTTATCAAACCAAAGGTTGACAGCAAGCAATCGCCGCCAATCGGCGAGCTCTCGGTATGTCAAAAGGGCAAACATGATATTTGGAATTTGGATCATTTTTAAAATTGCTAAAATTTGCTAAAAAAGAGGTTCGCCCTTTCG
>JASGXE010015979.1:0-10972 GCA_030068105.1 Sinentomon sp. SZTP_YWyxl | reverse complement strand
ATATATTACTTAATATTTACCGCAGTTATTTTGAATCTTATCTATATTATTGTGCTGCTGTTTGGGGATCAACGCACCGAGGCAAATTAGAAAAGATATTTATTTTGCAGAAAAAGGCGATTCGCGTGATCTCTGACCGGACAAGAAATGATAGCATCAGTGAATTTATGAGAAAAAATAGACTTTTGACTGTTTTTCAAATAGTTGATTATGAGTTACTGGTTATGGCCTATAAGGAAATTAATTCAATTTCCTCTCTTGATCTTATAACAAAAAATCAGCCTGATAAGCTCAAACAAACCAGGTCATGTACCAATAAGCATATTCAGGTTTCCATGAATATAAGAACAACATATGGGTTGCACTCATTTCAGTACAATGCAGTTCGTTTGTGGAATCAGCTTCCTCTGTCTTTAAGACTTACCCATAGTCTTAGGCATTTTAAATGCAGTCTCAAATCCCACCTGTTGACTGTTCAATAAAATAATTGCAAAACTGAGAAAATAGTCTTGGCTCTCTTTACGAACCAATGCTATTATCTGGGTTACAGACTTGGTGATACTTTCTCTAACGTTTCACTCTCTCATACTCATCACACATGTCATACTATGGCGGACATCTTTTCCGCTGTGCAAAAAAAAGTTTTTGTGGTTTATTTCAATTCATTTTATTTGGGAAGAACAGGTGAGCTGCCAGCAAATTATCTGCACTGGGTAGCTCTTTCTGGTAGGTAGGTACCGATTTCATTCATGCCAGGTAGGTATTTCATATAACCGAGACAACCATGTATTTTTTTCCATTCAATCTCTGTTTGTTAATTCTTTTCCAATTTCTCTTCCCTTTTTGCTGTGCTCGCATGTGCACTCATTGTCTAGGGATACAACAATATCTTGCTTTCTATGGCGTTTGCCTCTACTCTTTTGTGCTTCATGGCGATTTATGTAATGGATTCTGCTTATTGCTGGCACACCTTCACCAATGTCTGATGTGATCCTACTACACATCTGTATGTGGTAAGGCACCTTTATTTTAAAATAATTGTTTGAATGTATCCTTGGGTGGTGAATGTGCATGCGACACAAAAATTGTTTGAAATAAACAATGCACTTGTTTTTGAATAAAATTGAGAGGAAATAGAAAAAAAAAAAAAAAATGTCGCAATGGAAGGATCGTAATGTCGTCCAGCTGTGTAAGGTCCAGCTGTTGATGAAGGATAGCAATATCGTTCCAATGGAGGGTTCCGCAATGGCAATGCAACATTCCCTGGTGGTGTAATTGCCCAAAATGGTGTTTGCGTCAAAAAAGAAGCTAGCCACCTTAGATTATTTCGCGGAATCCGATTCTACAGAGAATGAGGACCGACCATAGGTCCTATGGTCATAGGAGAAATTGTAGTAATCTGGCCAACACAGGAGTCGCCAAATTCCAACAGTGACGAAAATTCACGCCTTACAGGAGTGTATAATTTTCGGCGCAATTTAGCCATTGATGATAAAAAAGACGCCTGAGTAAAAATGACCCCCACACGACTATTTCTGAAAAATTTGGATTTGGAGTTTTGACAGCATTTAATGGAAACGTTCTCGTAGAGATTGAACCCGGAGATCTCTTCCGTCAGAAAAGGGCTGACATCTGTTCCCATGGGCCTGATGTGAGCGGGAATTCCCAAGATTGATGCAGAAGGTAATCATTGACTGTATACTGTCCGTCTTGCCGTTTTTGGGCGAATCCAAAACATCGACAAATTGCGACCGCTCCTTCCACTAGCATTTTACTTGTTTTAAACAGTTGTATCCAGTGTGCTCGTCGTGTTGCCATTCGGGGGAAATTGGCGTGTGCTCTGCACTGCATTTCATAAAATAACATGACTCTCTGCCCAGTGTCCCAAACGATCTTTGACTTTTTCCTTTTTTCTTTTCACTTGGACTTGGTGAGCCTTGAAACATGAATGAAAGAAAGTCGTTTTTGCCGGTGGTCCGATTTTTTCCGCTATCCTTCACTATCACAAGGTGCGCGCAACAAAGAAGAATGAGTTCGATATTGGAGTTGTATGTACATTGGAGAGGACTTTGACAACTGGAATGGGATATAGAGAGTCGCGGATTGTGTTGGGAAACGAGCTTCTACACGGCGATGAGAACAGGACGGGTTGGAGTAAATTTTTTCGGGAAACGAGTTACGATGTAGCGATGAGAACAGGAGTAGAATAGAGACTACAGCGGATTGTTTTTCCAAGCGAGCATCGAAGCGGCGATGGAAAAGAAATTAAGTTGGGGACTAGCGAATTGATTTGGCAAATCGAGCATCGAAACGGGTATATGGGAAGTGAATTGTTATGGAAAACGAGCATAAAACGAGCATTAAATTAAACGACAACAGGAATAGAATTAGGTTTGGGACAAGTGAAATGTTTTGGCAAACGAGCATTAAACGACAATGGGTATAGAATTATGCTTGGGACTAGTGAATTGACTTGGCAAACGAGCATTTAAACGAAAATGGGAATAGAATTAGGTTTGGGAGAGGTTTTGGACAAGTGAATTGTTATGGCAAGCGAGCATTGAAACGAAAATGGGAATAGAATTAGGTTAGGGACTAGTGAATTGTTTTGGCAAACTAGCATCATGATGGAGATGGGAATAGAATTAGGTTAGGGACTAGTGAATCGTTTTGGTAAACGTGCATTGAATCGGCAAAGGGAATAGAATTTGGTTTGGGACTAGCGAATTGTCTTGGCAGACGCTTGGAATCGTTCTCTCACGTCTACTCCGTGCTGTTTTTGCGGAGTTTAGAGTCCATTTCTCGCCACGTTTCGGCAGCAATTGGAATTAAAATCAATGCAAAAAAAAACAGATAAGAACCAGCACCATAAACGGCGACGTCGGGATAATAATTTCAAGACATATCTTGATTTCATGTCACTGCGGAACAGGAAATGATTAAAACGGGAAAAGTAATTGAGAAAATTCTACGCGGGCGGAGAACGCGCGGTAGATTTGCAATCGGGAAATCGTCAGTGGAAAACGATAGACCGAGAGCCGATTTTTTGCAGTTGGATTTGAGTTTTCGAAAAACGCTATCAACAAATCGAGATGATATAAAATATACGTTTCCGTTGGACCATGGGAGACCGTGATGATATGGTGCCATGCAAAACAAACGGATATATTTTTATGTCGTGCGGGAGCATTATAACGGTATTTCTTCCAAACGTTTCTGTTGGCGGAATATTAAAATTTCGAAAACGAAAATATTATGCGGTTTATGACATGTGCAACCTCAGCGATCTGCAGGAAACATAGGAAAAACATAGGAAAAATATAAAATATAATATAAAATATAAAATAGCGAAATTTCTCTTCACTCACTCAAGGCAATTTAGCATCAAGGTTCTGTGGAATACCGCCTTAAATGCTTATGTGTGGGGCTAAATTCTAGGACTGAACTTCCAAGGTGATGTTTTATAACGACATACTTTGATACGATAAACTTTAATGCTGTAATCTGGTCATATTAAATTGTCTTTGGTTTTTATATTTCATGTGTTGACGACAATGCATATCACATTGAAAATGAGCAGATGGAAATTCCGAGGCACAGATATTATGATAGAAAACAGATTATCTCACACGATTTGCAAGAATAGTTGATTCGACAAAAGCATGTTTTCATATAATTCTATCCTGTGATTCTGCGCAATAGCTTGCGTTACATAGGACTTCTTGTAATGATTTTGTATTGATGCCGCTTCATTCCTTCATCATGGTACGGAGGTGCATAAGCGATTGCAATTCTGCATGATGACCTGATTAAATAGCGCCCAATCGTGTTTGCATATCCATGGGTTATGATGACAGATTGCCCATCGGCTTTCGCTGTGGTGGTAGATGCAATAACTTATTGCGCGCCATATGTACGAGTATTTACTCGATGACACTGTACAAGATAATCTGTCTTCCCTGTTTTCAGATCCAGCTTGCAAGGCCGAAGTAAAAGGCACCAAAGCCACATTTCGCCTGTCACTGTCCGACATCTACAAATGCGGTCTGACCAAAGTTCGAAATGTCAACACAGTAAGTTTTGTTCTTATACGAGTAAAGTGACACACTCAACACTCCACATTTCCCCATCTCTGTGTAAATAAGGAAAAAACTTAAACCCATCTCACGGAAACACCTTAAGTGATAAAGAATCTCTAGGGTCTGAACGAGGCCATGCAGTGTGGATATTCTAGGGGCTGGTGTATCCACGAAAAGGCAACAGTAACTTCTGTCTTTATTATTCTTCTGAAGCATACACTGCGTGCGTGGCATTTTTAAAATTGTGGCCGCGTATTATCGACGTTTCCAAATGGATTTGTGCCTCACATTTCAAAATAACCCAAATCATATATGGACGATATTCATGCCACAGACTTTGTAACGCAGTGGATTTCCATCTACTCATTGTAAGTATAAAATGGTCGCTGGATCCGGAGAGGTGACTTATGCCCTAATTGTTCAGAGGCCTCTGCCTCTGACGATTGTGGTTAACTTTGTTCCCTACGTTTGATTGTACTTGCCTTCGATCACCGTCTAATTTCCATGTGAGTTGAGAGCTCCACCTAGTTCCAACTGTCGACTTTTTCTACACCTATCCACAAAATTCTGCGTAAGGACTTAAAGGTTATTCCACTTACTTCACTTGATCCCCAAGGAATATTGTAGGCCACCACGCGAAATAGGGTCTGATAGTTTGTCAATACACGAAACATAAAGAGACGCAAGCAGGGGTGTTGGAGATCAGGCAATAGGTACTGTAGTATCAGAAGAGGAAACAGTCTTCTTCACGGATTTGTGCGTTCGTAAACGCATGACATGGTTACCTCTACGTAGCGTCTGCCTGCCAGAATTCTGCCTGGCAAACGTCACACTACCGCAGGTATAGTTACCGTATTCGTAAATCGGTTAAAATGTTAAAACTTTGCTTAAAAATTTCTCATGAAAGGTACGACAGCATTACCGTATTCGTAAATCGGTTAAAATGTTAAAACTTTGCTTAAAAATTTCTCACGAAAGGTACGACAGCATTACCGTATTCGTAAATCAGTTAAAATGTTAAAACTTTGCTTAAAAATTTCTCATGAAAGGTACGACAGCATTCGAACAGTTCGTAAATTTGGTGGAAAACAATGCAAGCAGTAGACAAAGTAGCGTCAGACCTTAGAGGTCAAGAGGTACCATCAAACCATCAAAATACCATAATCTCCACCAGTAGGTACCATCATCATCGAAACCCAATGTGTAACCATTTTTTATTGACTTAGTGATCAAAACGTGAGTTCCATAATTGTTTTCAGTCCATCCTTTGCAAGAGCAGAAATGCTTTTAAACTTCTATTCTGACGCAGATCCCCTTTTTCAGTTTTGGCTTGGTGATCAAACAAAACTGTGACATCCGAAAATATTCTCGTATTTTGCGAAAGTCAGAACGCAACATGATGAAGGATTCTATTCAAAATGATGAATCCATAATGCACCAATCATCTAAGACTGCTGAAAGATATACACACTACATTTGTGCGCAAAAACACTGCAAAAACAAGTGTCGGTAAGATATATTGAATACACTCTAAACACATCGAACAACTGGCAATGGAAATTGTGAAAACTTTCCATGCTCAAAACATTTGGACATGTTAGTGTTCGCACCGCTAACCAATGTTAAAATTGAGAAAAGAAGAGCGCTAGCAAGCTAGCTATCACAAATAATTCTAACTAAGATAATGTTTTTTTGTTCCATAGGGGAGGACTACCTACTATCACAATGTTGTCCTAGCTTACACCAATCGAAAGCAAGTTGTGTTAGCCAAGTGCCACGTCGGTTCCAACCAGACGGACGGCAGTGGAGACGTCGGCGGACACAAAAATTTATCAGTCGGCACAGAGTCGAACGCGATTCCATCGTCTTTCACCGAATCACCTGACGAGATAACCGGATTTGTGCTGTCTGGCGGTTCCGGAATCTCATCTAATCTCAATTACAGCGATGGAGAGATGAGGAACAGGAGTCGCAGGGATGTTCTGCCAGCCGGATTCGAAGAGCCAGAGTGAGTAAAATCTGCGCGTCTGGTGGGTAATCCTTGACTTCTTATGTGTGTAAGCTGATAGAAAAGCTGATCTCAGACGACATTACTCCTCGTTCCACTTGAAGATATGAGCTAAGAATGCTCCCAAGTGTGCTCAGACTGAATTCAGAATTTTTTCAACAATGAAAATTCGGCTTTCAACAATGAAAACTCGGTCGAAAACATTATTCTCGGCACAGAAATTAAAGTTTTTCCGTGTATTTAAATGGAAGAGTGTGAAGCATTCTCAGCTCATATCTTCAAGTGGAAAATGAGCTGAGACAGTTTCTTCATGCCACTGATTCCATCTCCCCTTTTTCAGTTTGATTTTCGTCCTGACTGGTCTCGTGAACTTGCCCTTGCAAAATTCACTCACGAAGTTGCATATTCTATTGACATGTGTGCTGATGTTGATGCACTTTTTCTGCACTTTGAAACTGCCTTCGACGTCCACACAACGCTCTGCTGTTCATGTTGCAGCATTTGGGCTTGCCTGTGACAATCATCGCTTGGATTGACAGTTTCCTAAGCAGAAGCAATCGGACAGTCTGTTTCTGTTTCTGCACAAATTGTTCCTGGATTATACGTAACTTGCGAAAAACTCGGAAAACTTCTCACGAATCGAAAAAAAAGGAATAAAGAAAGGGCAAAGAGCAAACTCTTGAATTTGTCGTGTTTGCCAAGTTCCTCATTTGTTAGCACCACCTTAAGTTCCTCCAAGAAACGCCTCAACAATAAAATAGCGGAGAGAGTGCCATAATTATAAGCTCCATCCACAGACATGAAAATGAACATTGTCATATTCGCCTTCTCGGGCAGGACGATACCGGAGTGGAACTCGTTCCCTGAGAAACTGTTTGCCCTGCCATTGAGTATCGCGGTCTTGAAAACGAAAGAGGTCGAGATTTCCTTTGCCCGAAGCTTCCTATGAGCTCCTAACTGGTCTAGCTTCTAACTTCTGGGTTTAAAACAGCTTTCAGCTATTTTGCTCATTAGGTATCTCGTATTCTTGCTGCTTCGCGCGCTTCGCTTGTCTTTAACATGGCTTTTGTTTTTTAACGGATTTAACTCCAAAAATATAGAAATCAACCTATTCAATCCATCACTTCAAGAAATGCCTCACAGGTCAATGAGGCCGGAATAAAATGTAAAATCAAGCGAAAAACATACCAACCGAAAAATAAATGCCCATCTGACCTTTTTCCAGACAGTCAGTTCAAGTCGAAACAAGACTGAGCGAGAGACCGCAAACAGTCGTGCAAGGCGTCTTTCCGAAAAAGAGATTTGTGCAGTAAAACTAGCGGGCCTATTTCATTCTCGAAAGACAAGTGTCCTTTTAGGGGATGGAGCAATGGATTCGCGGGATCAGACCGGTCAAGATGAGTGCAAAATGGAATGCTTATCTCGATTTGGCAAGAACCTTGCTCAAGTCCGGGACAGAAATTGATTGCGCGGATTGCATGTCATCAAATTAAAACAACAAAATACATCATGATCAGGACTACAATCTTCACTCCGCTGGCTGAAACAGAGCAGGAAAACGAGTTTGCGTCACGGGTCAGGAAAGATATCACTCTAAGAAGTTGCTACTGGCCAATGTGATAGCAGAAATCGCTGTAACTTCCGACCAGCATGGTTAAAGGCGAACCCCTCTTGTTAAAGAGCCGTTTTGACAAACTTACCACGCAAGCTTGGGTTCGAATCCCAGTTCGTCCCTTTAAAAAATCCCACTGCCTACAAAGTGCGCCTTTCCAGAGCTGAACAGCGCTGGTAGTAGCGACAAAATACGAAATCGAATTGTCGACGAAGCTGCTAACTTCTTGACCGCATGACAACTTTCGTGTCAGCTGCCACATTACTTTATCTCAATATCTCTATGCGGTTCAGACTATTTTATTCATCAACGCCCACATTGGCTCCCAACTCATCCAAAAATTTTTCATCGGGATTTGAAGCTGACCGCCCCCGGATTGAGCGCGACGATTTCCGTTGTACGTAAATTCATAAGCGTGGGATCTGAAAGAAATGAAATATTGCTGGCCTGAAGCCATGTCCGGCTGCGAGTGATGCTTAAACATGGGAGTGCGCCAAAACGGATGGCGGTGGTACAGAAAACCGGCGTTTGGAGTCCATTGACAGATCAAGAAATAAAAATTTTGGCATAGTTATACTACCTATCACGACTGATTTTGAAACATTTGGCAGGACATTCCGAAAGTGAAATGGACATCCTCAAGAACAGTCAAAACATGCTCCTGAAAAAATCCCTGCGGCACAATTCCTTCTGAAATGCAGAACGAAAGCCAATTGGTTCAAGAATTTGGCATTCCCATCGTGTCAAAAAATCGAAAAATCGAGAAAAAGGGGGTGGAACTTTCTTGGAAATGAAAATGGGTTGTGGAGTTATCGACGTAGTGTTTGTGCTGGCGTGGAGTGTTCGATTGCGAGAAACAAGTTGCGTTCAATTATGCAAGAAACTGGTCACCAAATTCAAAATAAAGGCATCAGGAAAGCCCAAGTTTTTCATTTTAAGCAGCAATTTGTCGTGGGGCAACAAGTCAAAGGCCATGGGGCAACAAGTCAAAGATCAACGAAAATGGCATGGGTTGGAAGTCCAATGTCAATATTTTTTGCAATTTAAAGGTGAAGCACCACAATACAGTTCCATTTCTGGGAAACCGCAATTTCAAAGGAAGGTATAGCACTAGAATACGGTTGCATTTCTGGACATACACATGTTTAAAGGTAAACCACTACAATATGGTTGCATTTCTGGACATCCATAATGTTTTGAGATATGTTTAAACATTAGCAGCACAACAAGGTTGCATTATTTCTGAACTGCCATGAAGGGGTAAAGATAAAGCACCACAACACATAGTTGCATTTCTGAGCATCCGGAATGTTCAAAGACAAACACCGCACTGCGGTTGCATTTCTGGATATCTATAATATGTTTAATGATAAAGCACCACAACGCGGTTGCATTTCATGCAACCGCGTTGTGGTGCTCATGCAACCGCGTTGCAAGAGAAAGTACCACAATACGGTTGCATATCTATTAGACATCCATAATGAAAAGCACCTGAGTAAGTACGTCAGCATTTCTGGACATCGACAATGGCAAAAAATAAGACACCACGAAAATATAATATGGAATAAAAATTCTACTGAATAAGGCACCACAATGCAGCCCAGTCGCTTTCCTGGATATCTACAATGATTCAACGTGAACGCACCTTGGACGAAACGCCAGGACGTGCGAAACACTACCCATCTTCGAGAGTGGTACCAGACATTTGACATGCGTTGGGAAAACATGTGAAATATCATTTGTTCGAAAGTAATTTACCAAAGATTTTTAATTACATCCAGGAGTGCCCCGGGTGGGTGCGTGCTCCCTCGACATCACAATTATTTGTGCTCATTAGAAGTTTAAAAGATGGGAATCACTTCCGGGACAAACAGGAACAGCTCTTTATTTTGTAATTAATTTCAGCGGACTACGAAACTTGTGGATTTCCGGCTATGGAGATCCCTGATCGGGGTGTACCATAAATCTTGGGTACAATCAGATTTTCGGTAGCACTTTGTTCTCAGAAAAGGTATGGGATTTCTTCTCTGCACGCGGTGCGCTGCATGGACTAGTCGAGTAAAGCTGTTTTTCGATATATTTTCCCCTCTTGAAAACACGTTCGACGGGTAAAGTTTGATGTGTGATCGAACGCATGCGGTGAATCTGTTCTTATCGATATTTTACGTAGGGTATCGATGTTTGGCGGGTATCCTGTTGCAGCAATATGAGTGCAAACTCGCTTATTTTGGAAGAATACCGTCACCGGCAGCGGACAGGAGAAAGTCCTTCTGACTTTTCAAGTTGGCAGCACCAAGCGTCGCCGAATTCAGAGTTTTTTGTAGAACTTTACGTGGTTGCAATTTCATTTTTTGTCCGTTAAGGATGCGCTTGAACAATGCGGCTTCCTGTTTAATTACTGCGGCTGTGCTGTTATGTCATTGAGGATCAAATGCAATCACTCATAATGTGTCCGGTGCTGTGCTTTATAAAACTCCACGATATTTTTTCTTTGTGCGTGATGCGAAACGGAGAAGTATAAAAAATTGCCAGAGAAAAAGCTTTTTTCAACACGAACGTGGAGGAACTTTGATGTGAAAGTGGAATCATAATTGACTAAAAATGTTTTGACGTGTGTTGTAAGTGTGCGATCGTTGCGAAAAGATTCACTCTTTTTCTTCGCCTCACAAGGTGGGATTTTATATCAGAATCATGGTCAACAACGTGCCACTGCGTAGGTCAAAGTCTTGACTTTTCGAGTAAAGATATCTTGATTTCCCACTATTTGTAATGCCTGCGTGTTGGGATAAACAGCGAACATTCAAAACTGTAAAATAAAACAGACCACCACATGTCATCGTCTGGAAACGAAATCAAATACATTGTAAAGCGTAAAGTGGTGTAAATCTGTTGATTTCGTGAACTGAGCCAAAGCCAGACAAAGGTCGTGCAATCGGTGTGGTCGAAAGTGAGTGTGTGTGTGTGTAACAGTTCCAGGGGCGTGAAGACGAAGACTTATCATTCATTGACAATTTGTCGGCTGAGATCACTCAAGCAGTTTGATGAATGGATTACGTGAGTGCCCAAGAATGTTTAATCAGTTAGAGGTAGTGGTCATTTCGCTGCAGAGCAAATAGTGTTAAATAAAGCAAAATAGGTCGCGGAGTCACTTCATACTGGAAAACATTTGAATATTGGATGGAACGTGCACCACTCAGTGTCAAGCGATTTACTGCAAATTGGGTTGCCCTTTAATGTTCCATTGGGGGCGCTATGGGTTAACATACCGTCTGA
>JASGXE010015978.1:0-10477 GCA_030068105.1 Sinentomon sp. SZTP_YWyxl | reverse complement strand
GCATGGGGTTTTTCGTTTCCGGATACGTACCTCGGTCCCTCGGTCTTGAGGGCCTGGCCCTCACTCGCCGCGTCCTTCGGAGGGGGGGGTGGATTTACCCGTGGGGACATGGAAATTGAACAAAACCTGACTCGCTTTCTGAATGACATTAAGCATGCCTGAAAAAAGAGTTAACGAAGATTTTTGTAGAGCTGACCATACACTGCTGGGATATTTCGCACTAATAATCGGGCCACTTTATCGTTACTTAAATCCGCTAACATTTTGACCTTACAGGACACCTGCTGAAATATCGTCCAATTCGGAAACTTTGGTGGTCAGCAAAGGGTAGGTAATTAGAATTCGATTTGAAGCTGAGATGCCACCTTGGGACCTTTTTCCGGCAACCCATCCCATACGGGGACAGGGCACGAGTCTGATCTGGGGGAATGTGCGAATGGTCCTTAGTCATTGCCGAAAAAATTCATCAAACCCACAAGACAAAGCTATTGCTGGTGCCGAAGCCTGCAAACATTTCTTGTGCCCAGCTCCAGCCACGGGAAAATTGTCAATTAAAAAGTTAGGGAAGCGATCATAAAGTAGGCATAGCGACGTTCAAGTCAAAGGACACGTATAAACACATGTTTTTCCATTGAACAAAGGAACGTAGATAATCACTTGTATTTTCCATTGAACAGAGGAACGTATAGATACTTGTTTTTTTTTTCATGCATTCTACAGAAAAACCATGATACTTTTTTTTTCCATTGAAGAAAGGAACGTAGACATTTGTTTTTTTCCATTGAACAAAAGAACAAATGTCATTTTTCCATTGAACATAATCACAGGGAACCTTGACTTTACTCTGCCTAGGCAATACAAATTAAAAGCCATCCAAAGGCGCACCGACATGGTCTAAGCTTTGTATTACCTTTTTGCAAACGAAACACTTTATTCAACTCTTTTTTTCCACGAACCATCACTGAGTGGAACACACTTCGGCCTGATTCTGCATTGATTTCAAGCTCGCTAAGAATTTTCATAATCGGGGGAGGGTTGTGCATCAGGCTGCTGACCAAAGCCGACAATTGAAATTTATTTATCGTGTTCCTCTAAGTTCACATCCCGCTTATCTCGAACAATTTTTATGCATTCGGGCATCAACATCATTTTGTGACCCTCAGTGTTATTGTTTTGTCGCTCTTTTATTCCGTGCATCATGACCATTTGACTATGTTTTTCGCGTAATTTTTATTATCGTTGACTTGTTTTATGTATTGACAGTGCCAATGCATTTGTACACTGTTTTTGAATTGAATAATAAAATAATAATAAATAATAACATATAGATACTTGTTTTTCCATTGAAGAAAGGAACGTAGATATTTGTTTTTTCCATTGAACAAAGGAACGTAGATATTTGTTTTTCCCATGAACAAAAGAACTCAAATACTTGTTTTTTCCACTGAACAAAGGAACATAGATACTTGTTTTTCCATTGAAGAAGGGAACGTAGACATTTGTTTTTTCCATTGAACAAAGGAACATAGATACTTGTTTTTTTCCATTGAAGAAAGGAACGTAGATATTTGTTTTTTTCCATTGAACAAAGGAACGTAGATATTTGTTTTTCCCATGAACAAAAGAACGCAAACACTTGTTTTTGCCACTGAACAAAGGAACGTAGATACTTGTTTTTTTTTCGATTGAACAAGGGAACGTAGATGCTTGTTTTTTCCATTGAACAAAGGCCCATAGATGCTTGTTTTTTCCGTTGAACAAAGGAACGTAGATACTTGTTTTTTTTCACGCAACAAAAGAACATAGATAACTGTTTTTTTTTCATTGAACAAAGGATCGTAGATACTTGTTTTTTTCATTGAACAAAGGAACGCAGATACTTGTTTTTCCGTTGAACAAAGGAACGTAGATACTTGTTTTTTCCATTGAACAAAAGAACGTAGATATTTGTTTTTCCATTGAACAAAGGAACTTAGATACTTGTTTTTCCATTGAATAAAGAAACGTGGATACTTGTTTCTTCCATTGAACAAAGGAACGTAGATACTTGTATTTTCCAATGAACAAAGGAACTTCGATACCTTTTTTCCATCGAATAAAGAAACGTGGATACTTGATTTTTTCCATTGAACAAAGGAACGTAGATACTTGTTTTTTCCATTGAACAAAGGAACGTAGATACTTGTTTTTTTTCCATTGAACAAAGGAACGTATACTGGTTTTTTTTCCATAGAACAAAGGAACTTAGATACATGTTTTTTCTATTGTTCAAACGAACGTAAATACACGAATAATTCCTTTGAATAAACGAATAGATACCTCATGTTTTCTCATTGAACAAACGAATGTATATAGAATCATGTTTTTTCATCAATCATACGCTAATACATGTTTTTTTGTCAAGCAAGCAAACGAACGTGGGTACACATGTTTTTTCCACAATTGTGGACAAAACATGTGTACCCACGTTCGTTTGCTTGCTTGACAAAAAAACATGTATTAGCGTATGATTGGTTTCGTTTGCATTAATGCAAACGAAACCAAAGCGTGAGCATAGAAATAGCGACAAGCATGATTGCATTGTTGAATTTGAACAAGTAAAGTTGGGGGCGGTTTCCTCGCGCAGCTATACATAAGCTTGCATAATGTTCTTCTGGCGGCCTCCCAGAGATCCTGCCGGGTGGTGTACGGAAGCCTTAATTAGAAAGGCAAGAATCGGTGAGCCGTACAAATGCATGGATGCGGTTAAATGACCGAGTGACGTTAGTTGCGGGAGCAGAATGGGCATTTTCCAGCGTTGTACGGGTATCTTCCATACACTCTGCCTTACGCGAGACCTACCTCCTCTTCCATGGGAGAGATATACGCAATCACAATTGACGAACGAAAAACGCAGTTAGAAAGGCAAGAAAGAGATGCTATATACCAACTCCCTGCGACCAACGGAGCAATAAAGGATAACAAATTAAGAATTTGGGGAAATTTTAGAGTTTTTATCAGCCCCTTCGCAACCAACATCGGCCAACCCTTTCCCAAACCCGCTGTTGTGGTATTCTATACGCAAATTTCCTCACCACTCACCCCCTTTCCAAATCCTTACCGAAGCAATTTCCAGCGCAGTTTTGCGGCGGTCCGCGGGGATTACTCAACAATTTGAAAATCACAAATTTCATTTCTGCATTGCTGAGTTTTAAATCTGGAAGAATAGGCAAAGACTTTAGGCGAAAGTAAGTCGAAAGGGTCACGAAACGAAAATGGAAGCCTCACTGCAGTTTTTAGAAAGACAATCGAATCGAATAGCAAATTTTTCATGACGAAATTTATCACTGTTAAAATTGCGAAATTCGGCAAACAGTTTCCAAACAAATCTTGAAAAGGGCGAGAAGATATGTGGGTGTGTAGTGGCGGCGGAATTAATATGTACTGATACATGTGAGAAATGGCGACTGTCCGGATTTTACCAAAAACTCCATGCTGCAGAAATTAAAGATCCTCTTTTCTCACTGAGGTCAAAATCTGACATCTCCAGAAAGTCCTGTTGCAATCTGGCGCTTTAATTTCTACCGCCAGCATAACAGTAAAAAGAAAGAAAAAAGTTTCGGAGGCAATAGTTAAAAATGGGAAAAACACATGCATGAGACATTGCGCCACCACTACACTCAAAACAGGAAGTTCAGTTTGGAACACGAGATGTTAACATGGGCTTACATAGGAAGTGTTCTTTCAAGGACACTTGGTCTGTTATTGGACCACACTGAGTGTTCCATTTCCAGCGATTTGGAACACTTAAGGTGTTCCAATGGAGCACTTATGGTATTCCAAATCGCTCATGTGTTGGTGTTCCAAATCTGTGGCAGGAATGTCACAGATTTGGAACACTCAGTGTGTTCCATAAATGTTCTTCAAAGAACACTTCCTATCTAAGCTCATGTTAAAACACAGTGTTCCAAACTGAACTTCGTGTTTTGAGTGAAAACATTCAGGGTTCCTCCGTCTGACGGACGTCGACACGTACGAAAATATACGTATGCGTGCGTATACGTACAGGGCCTACGTCAGGAACGTCGACAGATACCCGTACTTTAACATTTGTACGTCGACAGGGAATCGGAAGATGTACCTATCAAGAACATGAAACAAACTGATGTGGTCTCAGGCGAATGTTCCGAATCAAACAAAATAGTAAAAAACGGTCGATAATCAGAATGGTTCACAGTTTCTGTAGGTTCGCATTGAATATTGTATTGTATTGTATTTGGAATTTAGCTTGCTATGTAAATGCAAACATACAATCGTATTAACAGCCAAGGAATATGAAAACAAATTAGCAGGGCAACAAAACGACAATGAGACAATAAAGAGAAACACATCATGGAATGTGATCAAATAAATCCGAGTTAGATATGAAGTTAAACTGAAGGAGCAGGAGGATCTCTAATTACGTGAGAGTTCTTGGGGAGAGAATTCCATTCCCGAAGGGTTTTTGGAAAAAAGTATGAAAGTGTGTGTTAAGCTTTACAGTGGGAACAAGAAATTTGTTGGTATGCGAGCGGCTACTATTGAACTGGCTCGCTCGAATTTCACCTGGAAGAGGGATGAGCAGGGAAACCTCAAGAATTTTTTTCAAAGTGTAAAGGCGTCTGTCTGACCTTCTCTGAGACAGAGGCGAGAGTTCAAGCTCACTAAGCATAGCCGTTACACTGGATGTGTAGCCGTAGTCATTCATGATAAACCGTGCCGCACTTCTCTGCACCCTTTCGAGCGTCAATAGACATCAGCTCAAAACCACTCAGTACGAAGTACATGGAGCATCGTGGATTTCATGGAAAGCCTGAAATAATTTTGCAAAAATGTTGGCAATCGAGAATGCGGATGGACCGATTTTTTGTTCCATACCAGCAAGATGAGAGAAAGCTGTGTGAGCGTCTAAACGTTGAACACTTTCTACAAAGTTGCAGATGATGTTGGAGAAAAGGATTCCCGTGCATCACATGCGCATATTCGGGTACTCGGAATTTTTATTCGATCTGGGATATCAAAACGTGCAAAAAAACGGCAGGTGAAAGGGTGAGAGGATAGAGCCAGGAGGAGGAAAGGTAGGAAGGAAGACAGAAGCGGAAAGACACGAAACGCGCCCGTTTCAATCCATCATGCGATTCCAAAATTTCCGCCCTTTGAGGTCTTGGTAAAGGCTTTCGAACCAGGGATAAAAATTAAAAGAAAAAATAACTCTATTCCTGTCGCCCTTTCATTTATTTGACCTGCCGACATTGATTAATTACACATGCAAAAAATGAATGCTGTCGGCATAAAAAATGATGCCTGCAACAATGCCACCCCCTCTCTCGCTCCGCATATCTTCGCTGGCTTAAGACATCGTCATTCGTCTCCTACAAGGGAATATTCACCCGCAGGCGGCAACCTGAAGCTGCGGGATCAGAGCGGTGCCTTCCGCCTTCTGGTTGAAAGAAAAAAAAATAAGAAAAACGATGGAGAAAGATTAGGATAAAGAAGAACACGCAGCTCAGAGTACTTGCAAGGGGTTAGGGGGCTTATCTTTTCATCCACTTTAGTTTTTGAATGATCATTAAAAAACCGCCGTTATTCTGCAAATCATCAGCCGACATCAGTGCAGCAAACAGTTCCACATTTCCCGCCAAAACACTTCGAAAATATGAGTTCATTTCTATCTCAAACTCAAAACTGTCATTATCATTTGTGGCAACATCGGCAACGTGGCACTCGTGTATCACGTGAAACTGCATCTAACCCTGCTAAAGTTAGATGTCCCTTTTTGTTTCATCCTGTCCATTGGAATTTGTTTCACGTTCGAGGCGTTTTGGGAGACCGTGTAGAAGTAATAAATTGTTGCTAGTTGAGTTCGCAAAGTCCCCTGCATCGTTGTACGTGGGTCTTTCTGCCTGAATATCCGTTGCTGTGGGTACACCCGTGGCTGTAGAATACCTGGTTGTCTGGAACGGCTCTGCCTGTCTTTCGAATTTGCAAGCAAACAAAATTGTGTCGAAAAAGCGGATTGCAGTGATTTGATTGGTGGACGCTCATTGTTTCGGAAAGAAGCAGCAGCGAATCAACCAGCTTTGATTGACAGCATTCAAGGGCATAGGCTTCTTTTTCTTTTCTTGACTCTCTTTCGACTCTCTCTCTCCTCTCCCTTTCTCGGCCGCGTTTTGGACAACCATGTTTCCAGCGTGAACTGAAGCTCGTAGTTAGTAAGAGCCATGAATACGAATGATGTTGAGTTGGCAAATTTGACCAGTCATGCGTGGTGTAAATGCAACTGGATTTAGTTATCTTTACAAGAAACTAGGATTCTGTTGTCACAAGTTCGAAGAATGGTGATGACACTGCGAATAATATTTTTCGGATTTTTCAGCCAACTTTCTGCATCACAGCAGTTCATGAGCCTAAGGCAAGGCTATTACTGAGGCTAATGCTAAGGCTAAGGCTAATTAAGGCGGAGTTAAAGGAAGGCTAAGGCTAAATTTTCAGAAGTATCATCAATCATGACGGAACTTTTAATAAAATTTTATGCCAAGAAAATTCACCTCTGCGCATTGAGCCGGTTGTAAACATTTATTTATTTATTTATTATTGCAAAAGACAGCGCAAACAACAAGATTGGCACTGCGAAACAAGCACATGTCAAAAAGTAACCAATCGACAAGACAATAAAAAAAAGATCGATGAGAATGCAATCACAAGCAGATACACTAGTGGATATAACAATAAATGAAATGACAATGAATATGTTCGCAGACAAGAGATATTATGCAGCAGTCGTTTGTCGTCTCCTACCTATAAACTTGGAGCAGCAACAAAAAACTCTGAGCTCGGGAGACGTATGAGGGTCCCAGAAATCAGAGAAGAGTCGGAGGGAAGGCCATTCCACTCCCTGATGGTTCTCGGGAAAAAAGAATGAAAAAGGGTATTGCCTTTGCACATAGGTAAGTTGAAGCTGAGCACATTGTCACACCGACGTTGTTTTTGCTTCAGCTGATATTTGTCAGGCATAAAATATTCAAACATCCCGAAACATTTGCCTCGTATCAACAAACACGCGCAAGAATACACTACGCGTGCTCGCATACGACTCATGCTCGTAATTCGAGTGTGACACTTTTTCGTACGAATCATGCTCGCAATTTTCGACTCATGCTCGTATCATGGGACTCATGCTCGTAATATACGATTCGTGTTCGTAAATATTCAACTCGTGCTCGAAAACGACTCATGTTCATAACGTACGATTCGTGCTCGTATAACATTCGACTCGGTCTCGACGAATCATGCTCGAAATATACGATTCGAGCTCATAATATCCGACTCGTGCTCGCATACGACTCATGCTCCTAATATTCGACTCGTGCTCGCATATGATTTCATATGGGCCACCAACAGTCTTCGAATTGCGGGTGTCTATTGGAATTCGTACGTCATTAATTTTTAAAGTTACCAAAGGGCGGCAAAACAGCGAAAAACGGGAGCAAGCAAGCTCTGCGGAAATAAGATGACCCCCAAGTTGGCCAGAAAATAAGATGACCCCCAAGTTGCGGCCAGACCTTAGGGTATTTTACTCCAGAGAGACTGTAAGTATAACGGCATGCTGACAACACGACAATCTGCTCTTAAAAATTAATGCGCGATTGCCGAAATATGATATTTTGCGCTGCGGAAAAGAATACCCAAAACTTTGCAAAGACGGTTTTACTGCAGGCGGGCAGCAGATAGTTTGAAGTGTTTGGTTGTCCCAAAAGGGTTCTCCAAAGTCAATCATGCATGTGGGAGAGGGAGAGAGGAAGGGAGGGAAGGGGAAGAGAGACGCAGAAACGGTGAAAGTGTTGAAAGTCCGGCTGAAAACGGACGATTAAAATTCAGATCCCGTTTTGGTCGACACCGAACGGCAATTTCACCATCAGGCGCGTTGTTTCGCTTTGCTTCAAAGCACAGGTTTGTCCAAAAGTAACAGGACAGAATTTCGCTCCTTCGGTAAAGAGCTTGCGCGCACCGATTGGGGAGGGACCAGTGACTGGGGCAGAACGAACTGAGGAGAGGAGAACTGAGGCAGAACTTTTACATTTTTGGAGGCTGATTTTTTTAATTTCTCCTGGTTAGGTTAGGTCAGGTTAGGTTAAGTTTTGTTAGGACAGGTGTAAGCTATCACCTCAATGCAAAACTTCCCTCCAAAACTCCCTCCTTTGTCCACTTCTGCCTCAGTCCAATTCTGCCTCAGTCCGTTCTATCCCAGTCCCCCGATCCATTGCGGAAGACCTTCGTCCTGCAAGCGCGCCTTTCCTCTCTCAACAATCAGAAAACACAGCGGAGAGAAGGGTCCGGTGGAAAAGGACTTCGATGGAAAGTTTGGTATCGAAAGCTCGATTTTCAAATGAGGTCGTATTGTTTGACGGGGGCTGTCAATGAAAATCAAGAAACCCTTGTCACATTCGGACGAAATTAACACCGAAGTATTTTTCCACTGGACCTTTCACTCAACTGTCAGACACTGGTCTTGAATCCGCAGATGCAGCCTATTGTTGGAATTAAAGGCGTTTTGGCTCAGGGTGTGCCCGGAAGATGAATGACACTGGGCAGTGTCTTCAAGTTAACACCCTGAACCAGAACGTCATTAAAGAACAGATGAATGCGTAGTTAGCTCAAACAAAATGACTTGAAAGTAAACTCCTGTGAAGGACGAAACTTTCCCAAATAAATTTAGGCTTGGCACAGCTTGAAAACTTTTGTTTATTTTAATTTTTTGCTCTACACTAATTTTTCTCGCATCCCAAAGTGACACATTCCAGGTTCGTATTACGAATTACGCTAACAATAAACAACAACTCAGAAGAGAGGAAAAATTGGGTGGAGACATAAAGGTTCAAAGGTGGAACAAGAGAAAATTGCACAAATTATCACAGAAGGGTTACCAATTATCACAGAAGGAAAAGTTTTGTTTATCGCAGCTCACAAACTGTTCGCCTGAGACCCAACTGACCAGGAAAGTGTTTTCAATCAGAGATGTGGATCGTGTTTCCAGGAATGTCAACGGGAAAATGGGAAAATGAAAAAAAAAATGGTGTCGTTGAACTTAACTTGGAAGTGTGACACATATAAGGGGTTCCCGGGCCCGCAATGTAAATCAAATGGGAGTATCCCCACCCCGCCCATCCCCCCATGGGGCCCTCCCCACCGCCCACAGCTCGCCGGCCCGCAATGTAAATTAGGCGGTGTTCCTCGGGCCCGCGATGTACAGACCGTCCCAAATTCTGTGGAGCATTCGTTTGAACCATTGCGGTTTACTGTTTGGAAACAGTCTTGGAAATATAAAGCCACGCACGATGATGAGCGTGTGTTTGGGTATCCGGGGAGCGCGCCCGACCGCCGGGACCACCGCCCTTCAACGCCAAAGCCGTGTGACGCAATCAAAGGCGCGCGCAATCAACGCGATCATCGGGCGTTCCGGACAATCCTTCAGCGTGAGACAAAGGGTATAGCGCTTCGGTCGTGCAGGGTGTGACTAAAAGTTTTCATATAATCTTTTGGATTTCGAACAATATGTTTGTTCGTCACCTTTACATCTCGACTCATTGCCAAAATGTAAAGATGCAGCCCATTTCCACACCACGTATTGACGTAGGGCTGGTGGCGCATTTTTTTTTCGTGGTATCCCCAATAGGTATAATCCACGTCCCGACGTACAATAAAGCTTGTACGCCGGAAAAATATTTTGCGTTGTTCAGCATCTGCTCCCCTTACAGCCCCGTCGTCTCCATGGTCTCGAGATCTTACCCTGGGGAAACTAAAACATATCGAGCTCAGCTCTCACAGTGAAATACTTCATCTCGATTGCAATTAAAATTGATGGGCAAGACCAGCGACCTGAGGGCACAACGCTCGACGACTTGATTTTTTTTTTGTATTTTTGTTTTTTTATTTTTTATTTGATTTTTTGTTTTTTCCCCAAAAAGAAAAGAAAAAGAAAATGCCACAATTTTATTCACACTGCCCGATATCCACAAAACTCACAAACTCAATCCACACAATCAATGAAACATGTTTGGAACGACGATCATTACAATTCGAACGTTGCTCTCCAGAGCAGGATCCCAGCATCAGTTGGATCTGAAGCCCTATACCATCGAAAAGACCAAAAGGTCTGTTCGCAACAGTCAAGACAATGCATTGCAACTCTCTGTGGGAGATGTTCTAGGATAGCCGTGGATGCGAATAAAGAAAACGAAAGTTTCCAAGATCCGCCCGACCCATGTCGGTACGAGTCCGGAATGCGTATCCGCATGTTGTCCATCATTTTTGTGGAATACAAATTCAAAATTCCAGCGATCAGAGATCGCTCTATGGTAATTGCTCGGCGTGCACGCAGGTATAATGTGACCGTGAATACGCCCATAAGGTGCGGCGCAGTATGGCCACGGTTCATGGTCCACACTGTCCGAGCTCCACG
>JASGXE010015977.1:0-10329 GCA_030068105.1 Sinentomon sp. SZTP_YWyxl | reverse complement strand
GTCGGGGTTTTGGGGCGCGGGGCGGTGTCATTCTCCGTCTCGCATGCGCTGCGAAACGCATTTCACGAAGGAATGCTTTTTGCAGCGCGTGCCAGGTGGGGGGTTGCCTTGCCCCGTGCTTTGAAGTTCCGATGGGGATCTCCTGTGGCCCGTCAGTTGCTGAAGACCGTGTATGATCTTGTTCCTTTGCCAGTCTTTGCAATATAATTCATGTCTTCTTCTTCTTTTTCTCTTTGCTTGGCAACTTGCCCCATGCTGCTTGCATGGCCTTGCATTTTTGTTTAGGGGCCTCTTTGGCATTTTTGCAAATATAAACCGTGCAATATTTGCACCATCTTTTGGGCATTTCATGCTTGCTGCTGGTCTCTTTGAACTTTTGCTTCTGATTTCGGTGGTGCCTTTTATCTTGATCTATTGATTCTCGACAATGCTGATGTGATGGGGATGCATTCCTGCCATGATCTCATCCTGCTGCTGCATGGGGTAAGTTGCCACTTGCTTCATAATCTGTTTCTTCGGGCTTTGCTGCTACTGTTCTCTCTCCACAACATACTTGTACCTGCAAATTTTATGGTGAAATGTTTCTGTGAATGAATTATCAAAAACATGGAATTTCTGTGCATTTCAATTTGTGATTGGATTGGATACAAATAAAAATACAAACAACAAAAAAAAAAAAAAAAAAATAATGGGGCAAAAAAAAATCTTGTTGCATTAAATTTAAGACCCCAAAGAAAAAAAAAAAAAAAAAAATGTGGAATGGTTTGTTACCTAACGACTTGAGGGAAAGAGAACATATAAGAAATTCATGTGTAGAGCTGGAAAACACGAGGGAAGAACTCAGTGAGCACCGTATACCTACTAAGACACCACCGCCGAATCTGCAACGGTCCCTGCGATACACAGTGAAATAAGATGGAAGGAATTCATGGGAACCAATGCTATCATCAAGCCAAGTTTCTGTGAGAATCAGGATATCAGGATCATGCATTTCAAGCAGAGTAGTGAGCTCGTTCGATTTGTTGCGAATACTGCGGCAGTTCATCTGAAGGACTGATAGGTACGACAAGGAGAGGTTTTTGTGAACCAGCTGGAGGCAAGGCAGCAGTCGAATTTGGTTGCAAATAGCAATTCTCCTGCACGATGCAGAATTCAGCAAAGGAATCCAAGGTAAAGGGAGCACTCAGGATAGCAAACGACGAAAGAGTGGGACAAGATTTAGGCTTCCTGAGTGCTAAATAGGCGGTTTTTGGAATGAGCGCGGGCAGTTTCCCAACAGCGAGCTTGAGAAAGGCTGGGAAATGCTTCGAAACAGATTCCCGAGAACCCTACTTCCATGATAATTGAGATGCAGGCGATCTCTGGCAAGAAAGTTAGCAGGGAGCCAACAATTAGCATCCAGAAACGATATGCCGAGCTGCTGGCAGAGTGCAGCAATCCTGGAGTTCAGAAGATAAAGAGAGTTCAAAGGAACACGATCATTAGCAATCACTGCAGAAAAGATCAGCCGGGCAACGGGAAAAAGGTTTCTGCAGCTCTGAAAGAGGTCAGATACACGGCCAAGAACATCTTCCGGTGATGCACCACTGAGGAGGTCATTGGTGCCAGCATGCACAAGAACTGTTGAGAACGTTTGGGACTTTGAAACAGTGTTTAATGTGGAGGAAATTCTGGAGAGAGTAGCACCAGGAAGACAGCGGAATTCAGTTCCAGAGGCATGGAGATGGTTTAGGTGCTTAATCATGGAATCTCCAATGATAAGCAAGGGCTTAGAAACTTTCTTTCTGTCATGAGGTGGTCCAGAAGCAGATGAAGGTGACGATTCCCTTGAGCATGGGTTGTTTGGCAAGGATTGGTTGGTGGAATCAATTCGAGGGTGGGAAGAAAAGGAATCCAGAGAGGCATTTGTCAAAAGTATTAGGAGGTCTGCACATTGCCCGGATTGATTGCAGCAACAGGGGATTCCCACAACAGGCACCTGCAGGGAAGGAAAATCATGCTTGGTTAGCTACAGATTAGCCAGGGCTGCAAGAGGAGCTGAACTATGTCCGCTAAGAAAGGGTCCCAGGGATAACTTTTGGGCACGGGTCCAAAGGTGGGATTAAACAAGATCCAATAGGTTGAGGAATCGATGGAACGGCTGAAAGGTTGAATGGCTGACCAGGGCAGTTCAAGAGAGCAAGATATTTCCTGAGGAGACAAAAACAAAGCTGAAAGTTTTCAGAAAGATCACCCACAGTCAGGAGGAGGGGGAAATTTTTTTAAAAAACTGGAACCACCGCTTGGTTCCCCGCCCACGAAATCATGAGACAAAGTCCCGTGTCATTTTAGAAATAAAACCCAACGCCAATGGATTGACCGCAAACGTTCAGTGCCCAGGCACCACGTCATAACAATTTTAAAACAGGGACAATTATGATCAATGGATGGCAACTTGCCAACATGGGAGGCGCGTCAAAGCCACATAAGGCGGAGGTAGGTAGCAACCAATGTTGCGGTAAAATTGCCATGGGGCAATATGGTCCAATTTTTCCCAAGAGTGAGGCAAAAAGGGCAAATTTGTTATTTTAAAATGCCGGCCAGGTAAAAAAAAAATAATAAAACAAAAAATAACAGGAAAAAAACAACAACACAATGAAATCAAGAATGGTGTCAAACCTTGTCATTTGTCCGGTCATTGAAAAATATCAGCCGAAGAATCATGTCATATCCACATTAAAAATTGCCAGAATGAACGTGGAATAAAGTGAACCCAACAAAATGTGGAATTGTGCATAAAAATTCACAAACAGAAATTCCCTTGAAATGTGTTGGTAAAAGAAAGAAAGTGGGGGAAGCAAATTAGAAAAATGGCAAAAACGGACTACCTACCTAGGTTTTTGTAATTGGGTCTAATCATTAACCGGGGAATCTAGCCTGGAGTGAACTATCTGAATGAATTGCTTCTCTGAGATATTTAAAACTTCTGGGAGGAGATGCAATTTGTTCCACACAATGAGGTATTGCATGAAAAATGCATGCCGATCCACATTTTTCGAAACTATAGGAGGGACAAATGATAAAAAACCCCGCCTGCCCTTGTAGGAAGTGTATTTGTTTTGAAGCTCCAAGGTCCATCACCCCAACCCCCACATCTGTTTATGCATTTCCTGAAAGAAGAGAGACCATGCAAAACTCTTCGGAGTTCTAGTGTTTCCCAACCAAGATCATTGATGAGGGAGGTGACACTCATATCAAACGAAAAATTGCCCGAGACAAATCTTGCAGCTCGCCTCTGCACAGCCTCAAGTGCATCAATGTGGCACCTTCTGAAATGGAGCCCAGGAAGTTGTGGAATATTCCAAAATGGACCTAACAGTTGAGAAATACAAGATGGTTTTCCACACGTTTAGATGCATAACCATAATTCCTAATGAGAAATTTCAGTTGATTTGAAGCTCTCTTCACCAAATTATGGATGTGTGGTGCCCAATTTAGTTGACTGTTAAACAGTAGACCCAAATATTTAAGAGCCTAGGCCTGGAAAGAGCAGTGAGCCCAACCCTATAATCATTTATGATTGGTGATGCAGAAGTGGAAAATGACATAACAAGAAGTCTTTGAGGCGTTTTATCCATGCAGTTTTCAATGCACCAGTCAGCAATGAAGTCAAGATCCCGCTGCAAAGTGCAGAGTCATCATTGGTGGACACGATGCGATACACAACGATGTCGTCTGCAAAGAGTCTGATCCTAGATGTGACTGAGCAGTCAAATCATTTATGTATATTAGAAATAGCAGAGGCCCACACACCGAGCCCTGTGGAATGCCACTGGTAACGGGAAAGGAATCTGATAATCTGTCATTGACAAGCACCTGAAAATGCCTGTCAGTGATGAAATTGGAAATCCACAAAAAAAGATTTTCAGGAATGTTCAAAGATGCAAGTTTCTTGCAAAGAATGGGAATGGACACCCTATCAAAAGCTTTTACAAGATCTATAAAAATCGCATCAACTTGTGTGGACTTTCCTAAAGCAACAGAAATTTCATGGATAAAACCGGTGAGCTGGGTTTCACAGGAGTGTTCAGACCTAAACCCATGCTGACCATGGGAAAAGAATTTTCGACTCTCGAGAGACGGTAAAGGTATCCAGCAACAATTTTTTCCATCAACTTCGCAGAAGAACTTATTAAGCTAATTGGCCTAAAACTCTGAACTGAGAGGGTTAAGCCACCTTTTGGAAGAGGCTTAACAATGCTCAGCTTCCAGTCAGAAGGGATATTATTTGTAGCCAATGACACAGAAAAAAAACCATCAAGTTTTCATAAAAATGGCACCATGGTTCTTCAGTAGATCAAAGGGATGAGGTCAATAACATCAAAAGTGGAGTTCTTGCATGATTTCAAAGCATCAAGCAAGGACTTTTCTGTAATCACATCAGCATCCCTCAAAAACCTTTCAGGATCCTGATAGCCTGCTGAGATTGACAGCGGATTGGCAGCAACATTCATGTGCTCACAAACCCTCTCTGCAAAACTGGAGGGGGTATTGTTTGTACCCCCATCACATGAATCAGAGGGTCGATCAGCCGATGCAGTCTTGGCATGGTGAAACCTCCAAAACTGCTTGGTTGTGATCACATCATTCACAGCCAAACCCCTTACAAATTTTCTTTCTGCTGATATGAGATCACGTTGGTAGTCCTTCAAAGCTAAGGCATATTGCGGGAGGAGGTTTGAATCAACCAGACAGTTTTGAAATGTTTTTTGGAGATGAAGATATTTAGATCTGAGGCTGTGTGAGAACCACACAGGAAATGAAAACCCATTTTCTTTTATGACCCTAATCCTTGGAACAAACTCATTAATGACAAAACTGCACAATGATTTGAACTCAGCCCACAGCTCATCAAGGCTGCAACCAGCAACCCCAAAATCAAGAAGAGCAAAGTTGAGAAATCTATCGACAGCAGCTTTATCATAGCCATTAAAATTGTGGCCAGCTCTTCGACATACAATGTTTGATGGTAAAGGTGGAGGAGTCGCACAGCAAACCATGAAGTCAGCAAAGATCATCAAATGATCACTGAGGCTTGCCAATGGTTGGATATTAAGGAGCTCAGATTTTGGACAATGAAAGACCAGATCAATTGTTGACCCACTATGTGATGGAAGAGGTCCTGCTGGACGGGTGACAAAGTTTACTGATTGTTGCAAGGATAATCTGTCCACTAGTCTCTGTAAGCCCTCGGGGTAAGTCTCAGATTCAGCCCCAAAAACATTTATATTAAAATCTCCCAACAAAAACACTGGACTATTTCCACCAATCTGACCACGGACTAATGGCAGAATGACATTTAAACACTCAGTACAAATTTCGTTAAAGGAAGCCAAGGCCTGACTGGGTGGTCGATATAACAAAATGAGAAAAGCTGCTGGAAAAGAAGATTCCAAAGCAACTATAATTAACTCAAAAACTTTACTCACATAGACAAGTTTTGGCCTCAAATGATGAACTACACCTAGAAGGATACCCCCACCAGACCGGTCACGGTCCCTGCGGAAAATGGCAAATCGGCTTGGTAGTATGTCAGCTTCTGTACAGGAATCATCAAGCCACGTTTCTGTAACAGCTATGCAGTCTAAATTCAATGAGTCAAAAACTGGGCTAAGAGCTAGTCTTTTGGGCAGCAAGCTTCGGGAGTTAAGTAACAAAACAGCCAGTCTAAACTTCAGAGTGCGACCCCCAGAGTTATTTATGCTGAGAGAGATGGCAGATGAATGTTGCAGCTGAGTAGGTATGGGCCTATAGCTAACCCCCTGCTTGGCGGTTATGCTAAAAAAGAGTTGATGGATTGAACCAACCCAGCAGCTACCCTCGCTGCGCCCTGCTGGGAATAGTGCAATCCATCCCTGGAGATGCCAGAAGCTTGTGCAGTCCTGAGATCAAGGAAATTGACATTTACAAGATTCCGACAGTAATTTGAAAGCCTCATTCAGTTTTGCAATTCTTCTATTCAGCTCCCGATTTCCTGGTCTGGGGGGAACTGAGCAGATATTAATTGAAGCAGACATACATGGAAATCCCATGCCCATTGTTGCATTGATATCAGCAATAAGACGGGTGTATGCCATGAATGAATCTCCAATGGAACCATGTTGAACGTCAAACCTCCCCAATCACCAGATTAATTAAAGCCCGTCGCCTACCAGAGAGGCTGTTCAGACAACTCCTGACAGCAAAAATGCACCAGGAATGTCCAGACCACCCCGCCACCTGGTAAAACCGGACAATTGCTAGTTACTGATGCCAAAGATGGATTAAACGCCTCAAGTTAGAATTACCGATGGAAATAACCACATCACCATTTTGGGGGAAGACAAGGCAGGACCCCGCTGTTGCGGTGCCTCATCACTTGTTTTAGAGGACGTTCCCAAACACTCAGGTGAACCAGAATTATTGCTCCATCTGTCATCAGGACGAAACTGGATCTGGGACAGTCCCGAGAGGAGTGCAAGAGCGAGATGCAGAAGTGTCTGGGGCCTTAACATTCACTTGTGCCAACGCTGTTTCCAATTTGTCAATTTTGGCCTGTAATAATTTCATTGCATCAGTTAGCGTGCAAACCCTGCAAACAAAATGCAACTTATCTGCATCTGAAATGGAACAAGAAAGCCCTGATGCAGCAAAAGAAACCCAATCTGAACATTTGTCGCACTGAATCCAGCCCGTTGTAGGATTGGCTTTGCATTTTGACGTTTTAGTAACTGCTGAGCGCGTTGGGATTTTTGACCGTGGCGAGGGGGAGGGGGATAGGGTAGACGGACCAGGGTTCAACTCCACGTCACCACAACAAATTAACAAAATGCTCAGACAGACAGCCAGCCGAATTGGCACAGATGTGGAAGGCGCACGAATAGAAAGAAGAGGCCGAAAGCAACATTTTTTTAAATTTGAGCCTTTTCCAAAGTGGAGACCATCACGCTTGATGTTGACATTTTCGAAAAACTCCTCCCTGTTGAGCGAAACACCATAACAAGGATCGACCCATGCGGAAAAAACAACAGAAAAAAGCAAGAAGAGCAATGACAGAAAACTTGGCACCGGCCGCATGTTTGACTTTTTGAAATTGCTTGCTCGGCAGCAAAGAGAGCGCGAGCGCAGAGCGAGAGCAAATTTTCGCGCCCGATTTCGTCGGCGGCTGGAAGAAGGAACAACCAAAGGTTCGGCCACCAAGGTGGCAGAAGGAACAACCACTGTGGGAGGCGTAGCCACAACTGCAGCAGGATCTGAAGAACAAAGTTGAAAGAACTCTGAGACGCAGGAGAAGGCTTTTCATTTCACGAAAATCACCAATGCAATCCTCGCACATCCACAATGCCCATGCCGGAATAACCCTGGTTTTGAGAAGACCGACACAATCGAAGTGGAAGAACTTGGAGCAACCATCACAGAGCACCATTCGCCCCTCGCCAGAGTTTCCAAATTTGCAATTCGCTCGGCAGTGCTCATCTTTGCCAGATGAATGCAAACCAGACACGGAGGCACGGGAAGTTGGGGTATCCATGACGGAAACAGCGTTCGCGTTGATAATTCCAGATACAGAAAGGCGAAGAAGTGGAACTGGAAAAAATGAAGAAAATGAGAGAAAAACAGGAGGTAATGGGCAAGATGAAAAGGAGGAAAGAGCGGGATGAGAAAGTCGAAAGAGAGGAATGAGAAAGAGGAAAGAGAGCACAGAAAACCCAAATAAACAAGAAAACAAGGAAAAATGAACAAACAAATTAAATAATTCCCAAAAAATTGACACCAAGCCAACAAAATCGGCGGAGCGTCCACGAAACGCGACCGCACGCGCGAGCAGCCGACGGAAAAAAAAACCAAGTGCGAGTGCTTGGTGTGTGAGTGCTTGCGTGCGTGCGTGCGTGCGTGTGTGGAGACACCAGCAGCAGACACCAGAAGCAAAAAACACCTTCCTTGCTTCGTTAAGCAACTGCCCACCAGCGCCAGCAAGCTGGGGTAACTGCCAAATTCCAAAAATCCTCACTCCTCAGTGCACCATCAGCAAGCCTGGCAGTCCCAACACACTGCCAGCAGCCATTTGCTTGTTTTCCAACCCAAAACAGCCCCAATGCCCTTCAACAAGTTGCCAGGAGACAGTGATGATCATTGCAAGAAGCCCAAAAAAGAACAGGTTCCACAGTGACCAAGTTCACAAAGTTGTCGTTTTCGTGGTCCTTGAATGCCACATCTTCCCACCACTTTCCAGTCTGTTACCTTGATTGTGTTGCAAACAGTTCCCCATTGGAAAAGAAAACTCAAAAACAACGAAACAGACCACAGATTTCACAACAAAACGCCAAGAAAAGATCGCGAACGCACACACGTCTGACACGTCATGAACCGGAGGCGGCGGCGGCCATTTTGAAATTCAAAGATGGCCGACGGCGCATTCTTTTTTTTTTCAAAACGGGAAAACGCGATCGCGGCCGCGAATTTTTTTTTTTTTTTTTTTTTTTTTTTGAAAAGCGCGGCAGTATTTTTTTTTCCATTCGGTGTTTTTTTTTATTCCAAAAAATTTGTTGGATTCGAAGCGATTTTCGAATCCTTTTGTCGAATCCGAATCCTGAGTTGCTCGAATCCGAATCCTGTCGAATCCTGACAACCTCGAATCCGAATCCAACTCGAATCCGGATTCGAATTTCGAATCCCAAATTTTCGAATCCGAATCCTGGATTCGGATTCGAGCTCGAATCCGAATCCAGGATTCGCACACCCCTAGTTGCGGAAGGAAAAAACGTTTGTCCCTCCCACCCCACACGGTTGTGGGGTGTTCATTCATTGTTCACAAATCGCATACGTAAGAGCCGTAAGTCTCCCGTCATATGGACCAGCATGTTTTGCGCTTTCTGCCATCCCGTAGCTGTGCATCAAGCATCGTGAGTGGTTATTTGGAATCGGAATCTCGAGTAGCCGTTTCTGTCGGCGCCACCTCCGAGCAAAATGGTGGTCTCGAATATACAAAATAAACAGGAATTAACCACTTGTATTTGGTGTGCCTCATGCCACCGCCATATTGCTACCAAAACCATCATTTTCAGAATGAACGCCAACTTCGAATTCCCTGGCTTCAGTCTGGCTGATGAGCACAAAAGGGAGGGTAACCACCTTGCCGCACTGAGCGTCAATTTCGCAGCCACGATGCGAGAAAACACGCAAACCCCATTCGTCCAATTGACGGGAGACTTGTGGCGCATACGATATGCCCAACGGCAACATCGACCTCTGGAATTGACTTGCTTTGCTGTTGCTGGTGAAATTGGACATGACTCAGGCTGACTTTAAATACCTATTGGAATACATGGAAACAGGGATGGGCAAGGTAGGGTACCTTAGGGGGGGTAAAGAGATCTACGACGGGGGGTAGGGCACCGAAAATGCAGGGGGTCTGGGGGGCTGTGCCCCCCAGCGGGGGTCCAGGGGGCAGCGCCCCCGACAGGGGGTTTGGGGGACAGCGTCCCCCAAAAGCTGAAGCTTTTTTGAAAAATTAGGGGTCCTCAGATGCCATTTTACGACATTTCAGGTCCTTTTTTCTTATCCTGGAGGGTTTGCAGTCGCAATAGAAGGAGCAAGGAAATAACTGTCAGACGACTTTCTGGATGAGTTTTTTTTTTCATTTTACCATTTTCTGTAAATCAAAACAGAAAGCACAAAAGAAACAGAATGTAGCTATTGAAGTCCTGGGGTGTGCAGGGCACACACCAGGACTTCGGCCAAGGGTCCCCTCGGAAAAAGGCTAGGGGGTAACATCGGCCGCAGGTCGAGGTTACCACCCCCCTAGCCTTTTTCCGGCAGGGGAATCAAAACAGGAATTACAAAAGAAACAGAATGTTGCCATTGAAGTCCTTCCTTGTGTGTGCAGGACACACGAGGACTTTGGCCAAAGGTACCCTTAGAAAAAGGCTAGGGGGTAACCTGAGCCAAAGGCCGCGGTTACCCCCCTGGCCTTTTTCCGGCAGGGGAATCAAAAAGGAAGTTGGTTCAAAAGAAACAGAATGTTGCTATTGAAGTCCTTCCTGGTGTGTGCAGGGCACACACCAGGAAGGACTTTGACAGCAACATTCTAGGGTGGGGGTAGGGGGGGTAACCTCGGCCAAAGGCAGAGGTTACCCCCCCCCCAAGCCTTTTTTCGGCAGGGGAATCAAAACAGAAAGTACAAAGAATGCTCCTATTGAAGTCGCATGGTGTGTGCCCTGCACACACACCAGGACTCTTTTCCCACCTTTTTCCGACGGTACCCTTGGCCTTCGGCTCAGGGTACCGTCGGAAAAAGGCTGGGGGGTAACC
>JASGXE010015976.1:0-11056 GCA_030068105.1 Sinentomon sp. SZTP_YWyxl | reverse complement strand
TCACACCGTGCTCGTATTTTTACCCCAAATGCATTGATGAAATACATGCCAAATTGGCCTTTCGCAACTTGCAACTTCGCGCTGGAAATGAACTGTAACATGCCAATGATTTTTCGATTGAACTTTTCAGTTGAAAGCTACGCGAACATCGGGATGTTTCCGGCTCAATAGGCGGATGAGTAGTCCTTTGGCAACAAGCAATAGGCGAACACCAATCAGCAAGTTGACAACAAGTAACAGGCAGTGAGTGTAGGAGTTAGGTCAGCCTTGTTAGCTTTAATTAAAAGAAAGGCAAAACGTGAATCACGCCCCGGAAGTAGGTTAGGTTTTGCGGCGGCGGTAACTCGTGCATGCAAAAATTGAGTCTGTTTAGATTTTGGTAAAAACTCCATGCTGCAGAAATTGAAGATCCTCTTTTCTACCGGGGTCAAAATCTGAGAGCTCCAGAAAGCTCTGTTGAAATCTGGTTCTTTAATGTCTACCGCCTTCACATGAGTAAAAAGAAAGAAGAAAAGTTAAGGTATACATCTATATCCGTGGGGTGTTCCAGTGTGGATTTACGTTAATCCGAGGTTGAGGAGTAAATTTTTTCCATTGAAGAAAATGGCGAAAATTTTCTTCCCAACCTCGGATTAGCGTTAATCCACACTGGATCTCCCCACGGTATTATGAGTACATTAATTCCGCCCCTACTATACACCAAAAATGTGCTGCTGAGAGTAAAGGTTTACCGATTTTTCAACATTTTACCGGTTCTAATCCTGGCTGTTTGTTCACGGTTTTCCAAGCTGGTTTTGTCGGCTCTGGAATTTCCAACTTGATCGTTTGTTCTTTTTCCCACATTCGGATCAACGATCGACATCAGCAGACATTTCCACCACATGATAACACGCACAGTCACAGAAAAATAATGTACCCATCAATCGGGGCATACATTTTGATTTTTGGTTCCTATGGTGGTGCTTGTGGAAATTGCAGTCACATTAAAATTGTTGTGTCAATAATGTAGATTCCCATTTGTGGGCACACTATCCATTTAAAACAGTAATGAAAGTCAGTCACATTAAAAGTGCTGTGCCATATGCCCATTTATGGGCACACTATCCATTTATTACAGTACCTAATGTTAGCCAGTCACATAAAATGTCTTGTGCCGGATGCCCATTTATAGGCACACTATCCATTTATAACAGAAATGTAAGCCAGTCACATTAAACGTGTTGTGCCAGATGCCCATCTATGGGCACACTATCCATTTATAACAGTACGTTATGTTCGCCAGTCACATTGAAAGTGTTGTTCACATTGAAAGTGTTGTGCCAGATGCCCATTTATGGGCACACTATCCATTTGTAACAGCAATGTAAGCCAGTCACATTAAAACTGCTGTGCCAGATGCCCATTTATGGGCACACTATCCATTTATAACAGAAATGTAAGCACCTGTAAATAAGTGCGTTCATTTTCAGAATGGGTCCGCGCCAAAAATCGCAGCAAAACGAAAGTGGGAACGTGGGAACAACTTCAAAATTGTTCAAAATTCGTTGCCTGAATATCCGAGATTTTTCATTTAATCGCGAATGGAGAACTGAAATTCGGGAAAGCGCTGGTAGCTCAGTGGTAAAGCTCTGGGCTTCAGAACAGAAAATCGTGGGTTTGAATCTTGTCGTCGGCATTTTTTTTTAATTTGCGTTTGGCACATGTTTGCTCAGACAAAAACAGATAACAGATGGAAAAACAGATGGAAATTGATTTTGAAGTTTTCCAGACATGATTGCGTGTGCCTGTTTTCCAGTTATTAGCAACAAGAGCAGATGTGGCCTCGAGCCATTGCAGGTCGGTGCCAATTGCAAAGGGAGCGCCAGCGAAGTTTCGGATCAGCGCTGCACCAGAAGTGCACATTTTAAAAGCAGGGGCAGAACGACCAGAAAACCCGACATATCGTGGACACAGAAAATTGCAAATTCTCAGAAAAGTGGAATTATCAAAGGATTGGGAGATGAAAACCGAGTTTCGAAAATTGAGGCCCCCAGTTCAAATCTCCGATTTCCGATTTTGCACGAATTTGCAGATCCCTGCCTGAAAAATGGGCGCGGACCATTCTGAAAATAAACAGACAATAAGTGTGCCCTAATTTATGGGAACAACATTGCTTTGTGACAGCACTAAAGCTCCCTGCAAACATCCATTAGAGCGTTTACAGAAGGGTCATGATCTGCTGGCAAACGAGAGTCCGTTTGCGGAAAAATTATTTTTTTATTTCAGGCCTGTCAATTAATTTTGATCCGTTTGAAGTCGCGAAATATTTCTCGACTCCGAATTCTTTGGTTCACAAATCGAACAGTGACTCTGAGAAAAACAACGGTTTCGCGTCGTTTGCAACCGACCACTAAAAAAAAAGCACAAACTGGTGTTCCAGAAAGGTGGCAACTTAGGTAACCTCGTTATTAATCCGCGGAAATCCAATTTTCTTGCCCGATTTTTGATTTTTTTTCGAACATCAGCTAAACTCCAAACTTGGCGATGACGTTTCGTATTCTTGACAGAATTGCGAACTCTCTACCGCAAGAAGTAACAGTAAATCAACAGAAGTTGACAAGCAAAATTCGAAAGTTAACGAGGAAGAAACGAACTACGTGAAACGAGAAACGAGAAGCAAGAATCGAAGAGTTTACGGTCCTCGAATCGTGAATCGTGAATCGTTGGCCTGACATTCGATGCAAGGGGCAACCGCACAGGTCGAGATTATGGCAAAGATCCGCTAAACTATGACCTGATGCATGTCGAGGGCAAGGTAGTAAAGGAGGGATGGTAGTCTCGATTTTGAGCTCGGTCGGATGGCGTCCCGCGTCACTGTGGCACAAAACACAAGAATGGAGAGAGAGCGCGCATGCAAAAACAGAAAAAGCCACCCACAAAACTTTAAATATCTTTTGAACCAGATGACGGATTGTGATGAAACTTCTTGTGCTACAAAGCTGAAGAATAAGCTATTTCGAATATGTGCAATGATCCCAAAACTTTCTGTGTGTAAAATCTAGAAATTGCATGTTTTGTGAATGTGCAGAAATAAAAATATGACAAAATGTCGGGTCCCTCACACATATTTTCAACGATTGCGCGATTTTTTCCGCTGCAACATGGTTTCGACCTGCGGAAGAGTTGTATTGGAAGCTTTCAGCTTTCCAAATTCACGAAAACCATTGTATTTGACCACCATTTTACTATTTTATAGACTAAGAACGCGGCATGAATCGTTATTTTGTTTTCCGAAGCAAGAAACATGCGTTTTGAAGCGTGTACTTGCTTCGAAAAACAAAATAATGATTTGTGTCGCGTTCTCTCTTGATAAAATAGTCAAATGATGTCCGAATGCAATGATTTTGGTGTTCCTGGAAAGCAGAAAGCTTCCAATACAACTCTTCCACAGGTCGAAACCACGTTACAACGGAAAAATCGCACAATCAATGAAAATATGTGAGAGGGACCCGAAATTTTGTCTTATCTTTATTTCTGCACATTCACAAAACATGCAATTTCTAGATTTTACACGTGGAAAGTTTTGGGATCATTGCATATGTATATGAAATCGCCTATTCTTCAGCTTTGTAGCACAACAAGTTTCATCACAATCCGTCATCTGGTGATATTTAACGTTTTGTGAGCGGAGTTTTCTGTTTTTGCATGCGCGCCCGGAGGTCTGTTCTGCATTCTGTGTCACAATGACGTCATCCGACCGAGCTCGAAATTGAGTCTGCCATACCTCCTTAAAATTTACCTTGTGTTGAGGGTCGGTTCAGATGCAACCAGATTGTTCGTGTTTAAGGCACACGGTGTCTCGTAAATTGAGGAGATATGGCGGCATATCTGATTTGACAGTTACGCCAGTGTCAATTCTTCTTCCATGGCACTTGCCACAGCGTGACAACTCATTTAGCTTGGAGTTAAAAAATAAAAAATAAACTGAGACTGAAGAGGGTTATCAGAAAGAGTGAGTATTCTTGGGTGAACGCTGTGCTTTGCTGTGACACACAAGGTAACGATCAAGATCCCACAAAGAATTTGACGAAAAAAATTACCAAATCATCGCAGCCAAGAGCATACCTCTCACAACAGGCACGCCTTGTTTCGAAGCGATGTTGGTCGATGCGGTTCATCAACTTTTTTGCTTTGCGCAGTAAATTCCATGTCCATGTTTGATAGTTTCGCTAAATTCTTGACATTGCTGTTAGATGCTGGCGAAAGGATGTTCGAATCTTTCGGAAGGTTATTCCAGACAGAAAAATTAGTACGGAAAAATAGTTAAAGTAGACATTTCTTTTGCACACGGAAGCAGGAATCTCAATTCAATGTGAGTCCGGCGTTGAAGTGCCCTTTCAGGCTGTTCTGAGGAGAAATCGGATAATCAAAGTCACCAACAAATGGAAACTGAACAGATCTTTGATGGGGTGCTCCCGGAGACAAACCCTGCCGCGACTTTAGATTGCAGGCCGGGCCCCCAGCCAGCAGTGTTTTTCGGAGAGGGACAGGGTTAAGTCAGGTTTAGATAGCTATAGATAAAAAACAGACGTTTTGTGGCACATTTTTTCAGAACCTATATGATTTTTTCCCGCAGGGGATACTCACCACCCTGATGCTCCTCATGACTGTTGCGTCGGCGGATGTCTTCCAAAGAATCATCCAGAGCTTGACCGGAGGAAGCGGAGAGAAGTTCGTCTCGAAGAGAGGTGTCCGTCACAGGAAGGGTCAACGGATGCCCCCAGGTCACTACTATTACCCGACTAGGGAGGACGATGAAAATGATGATGTTGAAGATGAGGAGATAGAGAAACCCGACGGTGCAGAGGCGAGGTATCGTGGGGTTGGCGGAGGTGGAAAGAGGAATGGAATTCGGAATCGATACAACAGTATCGAAAACGGGGGTGGCATAGGGAAGTACGCACCGAGAACCTCCGGCCAAGTTGCCTGGCACGGAGGCCCGTACAGTTCCGGGAACCAGTATTCAGCGTACGGCTTCCCGGGCCATCCACACGGAATGGGACACAGATACGGCAACAATCTCGGAATGATGAGCAGTTACCCGGCGTCTCCAGGAGGCTGGTACGGTGGCAACGGATGGTTCGTCCCCATGAATTCCGGTGGCTTCAGCCACTTGGAGCCGGTCACCACGGCAATCGGGTCACCAAGTCATGGAGGGCCAGTTCACGAATTTACTGCAGGAGACGGGGGCAACAAGGAAATGAGCTACGAGCTGAAGGTTCCCATAAAGACAGTCCATGAAGTCAAGATACCGGTTAAGACCATGTCGAGATTAGTCGCCGTACCAGTGAAAGGTTAACTATGCCTCATTCCAGTTACAGACACCCACTGACACCCGCTAGGACGCCCACTGAGACACCCTCTGAGGCACCCGCTGAGAAAATCACTGAGACAGCCAATGAGACACCCGCTGAGAAACCCAATGGGACACCCACTGAGAGACATCCATTGAGACACCCACTGAGACACCCACTAGAAACCCACTGAGACACCCACTAGACACCCACTAGACACCCACTGAGACACCCACTGAGACACTTACTGACACCCACGAGACACCCACTGAGACACCCACTGAGACACCCACTGAGACACCCACTGAGACACCCACTGAGACACCCACTGAGACACCCACTGAGACATCCACTGAGACACCCACTGAGACACCCACTGAGACACGCGCGGAGACATACACTGAGAATCGGTGGAACTTTACAATCAGTATTATTTAGCTACATGTGGATACGCGAACTTCGGGGACGTTTTCCGAGCCTCATAGGCGGATCAAAAGCAGTAGCAACGTGATTCTAATACTTATTGAGTATTAAAATCACGTTGGCAGTAGGTTGATAACAAGCAGCAGGAGGAACCAACCAGTCGGTTGGTAACGAGAAACAGGCAGTGAGGGTAGAGCTCAGGTCAGATTTGGTTTTCTTTAAATGAGAAAAAATGGGAGTCAAAACGTAAATCACGGCCCGGAACTTAGCTACACAAATGTATCACTGCTGATTGAAACGTTTTATTGAGAATTCAGCATACTCCTTCTTGCAAATATACGAGTACCTTCACTGGAACTATGATTTCTATGGCCTCAATCAATTCTTTTTTTAACTGGTTTTCCAATGTTGATGGAATCTGCTTTCTCCCTGGGCAGAATCATCAGCAGTATTTGCCAGGAGGGACGTAACCAATTTCAGCTCTTAAAGGTCATGGTGATTCAGTATGAAGAAAAACCTATTTTGAACTTTTTATAGATCAAGAAGAGGCCAATGAGAATTTTCGGGCAAATAGTGCATCAAAACATAGCGAGTTTTTCCAGGTCACTTCACACCACCTCCATGCGCTTGAGAATTTCAGGTCTTTTCTTCTCGTTACTTTACCTCACGAAACTTCACTTCAAGCTGCACCAATTCGGATAGCGTTATCAACTCCAACCATTCTATATCACTTCATCCACTTCACTTATCCACACTTATCGAATTTCAATCCATTACGCTGAACTGTTCCGCCATTGATGTTCAGGATGTGTACATAGTGTCTATGTTCATTCCAAAAATTGCTTTTGATCATGAGATTAAACTTTTTTCCTTCTCTTTCGGGTCTTGGTTGTGCCCAAATTTTCTTTCCTCCGTTTCCAGTTCGTGGTTTGCCTTTTCTTGCGTTCATTTTCAGTTTATGGCTGTTCAGATTATGGCCATGCATCGTGAGGTAGCAGTGGTCATCAATTCATGAGTCCATCAACTGCTGCCACAGACGAAACCTCAGCCTTGGTGTGTTCCGCACACTGTTGTATTGATCCCTGTTTCAGTTCCTCTCATGACCGAATTCGCTTTTATCATTTCATCTCCAATGGCTGTGCCCAAAGTTTCTTTCCATTTGCATCCGGGCATGGCCAATTTTTTTCCATCAGTTTCAGTTCCCCGTTATCAACAATGTTTGTTCCTTTTTTCAATTCCTGCAGAGTCTGTCGAAATGTTCCCTACCCTTCCATCCCCTGCTGTTATGCCCAAATGTTCTTAACTCTTTCATCTCCTGCTATGACCAATTTTTATTTCACTTTTCGTCTGCTCGTTGTGCCAAATTTCACTTTGGGGTACGCACTTCCGAATAAATTATGCAATCATCAGCGAATAACCGAACACGGGAACTGATCCCACGGAAAATGTCGTCACAAACACATAGACAATGAACAACAAAGGCCAAAAGATGCTACCCTGATGAACCCCATATGTAACTGGGAGAGAGTTGGATAGCTGCTCACAAACCTAACACACTGAAAACGGTCACCTTGGCACCCTGTCACACTGAACCCTGTCACCCAACTTCGAGTGTCAGTGTTACTCATGGTGCACCTCATGGTTATGCCTAATTCTTCTTTCGTTCTTTCTATTTCAGTTCCTGGTTATGCCCTCAAGCAGGTCCACTTCCCGACTATCCCAGTACAGTCATTCGCTGCTGCATCGTCAATACCAACCAGCGATACTTCAGTCCCAAGCGCCAGCACAGGCCCAGTCATGCAGAGTCTGCAGGCTGGAAACATGTACACCGGATTTGGAGGGGAAGACTTCCACAGTTTTGACTTTTGAACGTTTGATGATTTCTGTCAGCAGATTACACACCATTGTATCAGAGCAGAGTCTGCAGGCTGGAAATATGCACACCGGATTTGGCGGGGAAGACTTTCACAGTTTTGACTTTTGAACGTTTGATGATTTCTGTCAGCAGATTATACACCATTGTATCAGAGCAGAGTCTGCAAGCTGGAAACATGTACACCGGATTCGGTGGGGAATACTTTCACAGTTTTGACTTTTGAACGTTTGATGATTTCTGTCAGCAGATTATACACCATTGTAACAGAGCAGAGTCTTCAAGCTGGAAACATGTACACCGGATTCGGTGGGGAATACTTTCACAGTTTTGACTTTTGAACATTTGATATTTCTGTCAGCAGATTATACACCATTGTATCAGAGCAGAGTCTGCAAGCTGGAAAATGTACACCGGATTCGGTGGGGAATACTTTCACAGTTTTGACTTTTGAACGTTTGATGATTTCTGTCAGCAGATTATACACCATTGTATCAGAGCAGAGTCTGCAAGCTGGAAACATGTACACCGGATTCGGTGGGGAATACTTTCACAGTTTTGACTTTTGAACATTTGATTATTTCTGTCAGCAGATTATACACCATTGTATCAGAGCAGAGTCTGCAAGCTGGAAACATGTACACCGGATTGGGGGGAATACTTTCACAGTTTTGACTTTTGAACGTTTGATGATTTCTGTCAGCAGATTAACACCATTGTATCAGAGCAGAGTCTGCAAGCTGGAAACATGTACACCGGATTGGTGGGGAATACTTTCACAGTTTTGACTTTTGAACATTTGATTATTTCTGTCAGCAGATTATACACCATTGTATCAGAGCAGAGTCTGCAAGCTGGAAACATGTACACCGGATTCGGTGGGGAATACTTTCACAGTTTTGACTTTTGAACGTTTGATGATTTCTGTCAGCAGATTATACACCATTGTATCAGAGCAGAGTCTGCAAGCTGGAAACATGTACACCGGATTCGGTGGGGAATACTTTCACAGTTTTGACTTTTGAACATTTGATTATTTTGTCAGCAGATTTACACCATTGTATCAGAGCAGAGTCTGCAAGCTGGAAACATGTACACCGGATTCGGTGGGGAATACTTTCACAGTTTTGACTTTTGAACGTTTGATGATTTCTGTCAGCAGATTATACACCATTGTAACAGAGCAGAGTCTGCAAGCTGGAAACATGTACACCGGATTCGGTGGGGAATACTTTCACAGTTTTGACTTTTGAACATTTGATGATTTCTGTCAGCAGATTATACACCATTGTATCAGAGCAGAGTCTGCAAGCTGGAAACATGACACCGGATTGGTGGGGAATACTTTCACAGTTTTGACTTTTGAACGTTTGATGATTTCTGTCAGCAGATTATACACCATTGTATCAGAGCAGAGTCTGCAAGCTGGAAACATGTACACCGGATTTGGGGAATACTTTCACAGTTTTGACTTTTGAACATTTGATTATTTCTGTCAGCAGATTATACACCATTGTATCAGAGCAGAGTCTGCAAGCTGGAAACATG
The DNA here is from genome assembly GCA_030068105.1 of Sinentomon sp. SZTP_YWyxl. Taxonomy (NCBI): domain Eukaryota; kingdom Metazoa; phylum Arthropoda; class Protura; order Sinentomata; family Sinentomidae; genus Sinentomon; species Sinentomon sp. SZTP_YWyxl. The sequence goes on along the minus strand of JASGXE010015976.1, from coordinate 1,879 downwards.
TACACCGGATTCGGTGGGGAAGACTTTCACAGTTTTGACTTTTGAACATTTGATTATTTCTGTCAGCAGATTATACACATTGTATCAGAGCAGAGTCTGCAAGCTGGAAACATGTACACCGGATTCGGTGGGGAATACTTTCACAGTTTTGACTTTTGAACTTTGATATTTCTGTCAGCAGATTATACACCATTGTATCAGAGCAGAGTCTGCAAGCTGGAAACATGTACACCGGATTCGGTGGGGAATACTTTCACAGTTTTGACTTTTGAACATTTGATTATTTCTGTCAGCAGATTATACACCATTGTATCAGAGCAGAGTCTGCAAGCTGGAAACATGTACACCGGATTCGGTGGGGAATACTTTCACAGTTTTGACTTTTGAACGCTGGACTTCTGTCAGCTGATCGCGCGCTGATGTATCTGCCAGTTAGGGATCTCCTTTTCGCAGTGGACTTCGGTGCTCCTGTATTGATGTAATTGTGGAAAAATACAGTAACAATTTAGAGTGTTATAGCTGAGTTAATGTAAGTACTCACATGCAGGGGGATTCACAAAAACACTCGTCAAAATTTTCGGTAAGATGTCTGTTGTCCCTTGACCGCGATGAACAGAAAAACCAGGCACACAAGAAAATGTTCTTTTTCACCTCGATTTGGACTTATGCGTGCGGTTTTGTTTGATATGGGGAACGAACTGGGTCGAAAATTTGCTATTTGAAACGAGTATTCTTTGTGAATCACCCTGCACATATGTAAAAATGGCATGGTTCGGATTTTAACAAAAACTTCATGCTGTAGAAATTAAAGATCTGTTTCAAAACCAGAGGTCAAAATCTGACAGCTCCAGAGAGCTATGTTGAATCTGGTGCTTTAATTTCTTCCGCCTGCATTAGAGTAAAAAGAAAGAAAGAAAAAATTCCGAGGCAACAGTTAAATTGGAAAATACATGTATATAATAACATTAAATCTGCATTTTGCTGAAGAAAGTTAACAGCACTCATAGAGCATAGAAATTGTATTTGTTCGTGAAACATTTTCTTTCCAAATTAAAGGGTTCTCAAGGCAACAACTTCTACCAGCATTTGACCACGTTGTGTTCAACTTTCGCGGGGGAACTGTAGGTATACTGGCGCGGAAAAAGATTACCCATACATGTGAAAAATTTCCATTTTTGAGATTTTAGCAAAAACTCCTTTCTGTAGAAATAAAATATCCTCTTTCATCACTAATGTCAAAATCTGACACCTCTAGAAAGCTCCGTTGCAATTTGGCGCTTTAATTTCTACCAACTGCATAAGAATAAAAAGAAAGAAAAAAAGTTTTGGAGGCAACAGCTGTTAGATGAGAAAAACACATGTATGAGTAATCTTTTTCCGCCGCCACTATACATAACTTTAGCCGAAGTGCGACTATTTTTGCATGGCACGGTTCACACCTACCTGCTTTTCGTGTTACACACCTGAATTGGGTCCTGATCATGATGGTATTTCAGCACCACGCCAATTTTTGGATCATGTTCATTTGGGAATTGGATTCCTTATGTAAGTTTGGATACCACGTTTGTGTACCATATTTTGGTACTGCGTTTTAATTTCGATACCATGTGCATTTCTGCAAAATTTGGATACCATGCAAATCTATCCGTATGTTTTCTTCAGAACAAGTTTCTCAGAAACAGCTTCCGTTTTGCATAAGAAAATGTGATAAATGTGTTTCTGTTACGGGTATCCTATTTTTCTTTAATTTCATTGAATTTCCCGGTTTCCAGGCGGAGTTGAAACTCTCTGCAACGTGAATGAAACGCCGTTTTCGTATGTTGGCAGCAGATGTAATAATTAAAAATTTATGATCAGGATTCTCTGTTATCTGTAGGTT
>JASGXE010015975.1:0-10891 GCA_030068105.1 Sinentomon sp. SZTP_YWyxl | reverse complement strand
TCTGAACGACTGGTCCTCGTCTTGCTTCAACCGCAAATGTTGTTTCGAGCGACCACAATGTGTCGGCTCCACGCCTCAAGAGGTTAAACTTGTTCTCAAAACCATTTCTATAACTGGGTCAACTCGTAAATGGGCTGATATCATGTGTTCAGTAGGGCATATGTTATTGGGCCTATGTGTCTTCACAGTCCCATGTCTTCCATTTGCATCTGTTGCTGGCTGAATTGAATTGGCCAATCTTTTCATCGGGAAACCGATGTCCTCCCAGCTAAATTGCAGTCCAGGGTAACAGCTCATACTGGAGTGCACTCCCATGGGAGTACCCACAATTTCCCACGAACAATTTGCTACCTTTCTTTGAACAACGTATCACCCCTCAGTCCTCACACTGGTTATGGGCATGCATAGCTCGCAGTCATGCAAATGAACTGACGGAACCTGCCTCAAAATGATACATGATACAAGTCGACTCCAACCTAAGTCGACATCGTCTTGCACGTATGGCACGTACTTGCTGAAGATTACTGTGAAGCCATCCACATTGAATATCAACATGGGACAATTGCCAAGATCGGTATCTTCGATGATTTTCTTCAGTTTTCGATAACAAAAACCACAAATGGATTGCAGGCATTGATTCGGGACATTTGGAGCAATTCTGTCTTTTTCAATCGAATCTCATTCTGGTTTTTTCAATCTCAACGCTGGTGCTTCATGAAGAGCAAGAACAAATCTTTTCCTGGTTTATTGTCTTTGAACCCGGTTTGAATTTGATTCTTGTCGAGATGGTCCTGGTCGAGGCCGAGAAGTTCATCTCGATAAATTACGGCTTGAGCTCTTGCTTTGAGGCAAAGTTCATTCAATCCCTGACATTCTTACCAACATCGTCGTCCACTGATGTCCAATGAAGACTTTCTTCCTTCGATTCCATGGTATGCTGAAAGGTTCAAGACCAACACTACACGTGAACTCTCTTGACCCGTGCCGATTTGCAATCCAGTTCAGGTGTTGTGGTCCGACTGCAGGATGTTGTTCCTGAACCAGCGCAAATGACTATTCCCAATGTCCAACTTAGTGTTTTTGTAGCACAGGTTTTATTCAGCTTCGCATTACATCCAGAAAGTCACAACCTGGGACACTGGGAAAAATATTAAAAAATACATCACATGCCACCCTTAAACCACAAATATGTTTACATCAAACCACAAATATGTTTACATCAGATGGGGCCAATTTTTGACGTTGCCTTTTGGCAATTTCAAAGCAAAAAATGGTGTGCCTCTGCACTGGGTCCTCTTTATTGTTCTGGGGTTGGCTGAGTGAGACGACATGGGTAACATGTAATTCATCTTGAATCGGGAATAAAAACAACTGACTTTCCATAAGCCAACTCATGTGAGTCTCCACGGCATAGGATATGATACAGTACATGGTCAGGATATAACCAACTGGGGAATAATAATGAATTCCATCTCCCAGATATCTTGCAACTTGAAACTTTCTGGCATCAAAGAACGAACAGCCCCGATTCATTGGAAAACGCTGAGGCAAATGTTTGATTCATCGATTCAAGCCAGCTCCTCCTGCACCTGGCGCACCGATACTCTTATTGCAAGGAAGTCGTTACGTTGTGGGATACTGCATACTCCCAGGTGGATTTTTTCTGGTCTTTGAGATTGACCAACCTCAAATTGACCAGGCCTCAAACTGGCAACTGCTCACAGATTTGTTCAAAAGAAATCTTGGGATAATTGTCCGCGCGGGCAATTACACTAAATTATCTCTCCTGAGAGGCGACATATTCCTTTCTCAGGAATATGACACCATTTTTGACCCACAAAAAGCGATAATTGTTCTGTCTCTTAAACAGAAGCGCCTGATGAAATAACTGCCTCTTGTAGGCTGGAATCTGCTCTCCAATGTATATATCACCAGGAATCCAGCTACTGTCAATGGACTTGGCAGCGATCCTCTTCCCTTTTGAGTTGCCCAAAATCTTCTCCTTAATCTTCCTCCGGACAAACCTGACAACAAGTGGTTTGTAACCACGACCTCTTGTTGGCAGGCGATGAGCAATGCTTATATCGTCTACTGTCATCTCGACTCCGACAGCACTTGCTACCTTGACGACAAGTTGCTCTGGATCTTCACCTGCCGATTCAGGCACACCCCTTATCTCCAAATTCTCACGGTAGCAGTAATCCACAGCTGCATCCAACCTCACCTTTAGAGCCAGGACTTCATTCCTCAGGAAGGCATTTTCCTGAATAATGTTCTGCTGTGTTTGCTGCATAGAAGAGACAGATGCAGTCAGTGTCCTGATCTGATCTTGGAAGGAGTCAAACTGGCGACTCATGAAGTGGATTGCATTGGCTACATCAGCAAGGGATGTGTCCGCATCATCGTCCTCATTGATCAAAAGCTTGGGACGATGACTCGAACAACTGTTGATGCAGCCTGCTTTGGTGATCCAGTACCTTGCTTCAGTGATCCACTGCCCTGTTTTGGTGACCCAGTGACTTGCTTTGGTGATCCAGAACCTTGCTTTGATGATCCAGTGCCTTGCTTTGGTGATCCCGTATCATTTGCACACTGCTTACAAAACCATGATTTGTTGGCGTTTATTGCAGGTCCTTAAACTGTTGATCAGTAAGGGCTGCACACTTCTTGTGACACCAAGTGGAGCACTTTTGCACTGTATTGATGGGCCCTTTTCACCCACAACATTGCTACAGTACAAGCAAATGGAGCGATTCATACTTCATTCATTTAATTTTCATTGTAAAAGTGCCATATTTTAGTCTGTGATATAAAAGTGCCAAAATAATTGTGAATAAATGCCATATTAATTGTGCCATTAAGTTCTAACGTTACATGTTTGCGAAAGAGTTGAATGGATTTTTGTGGAAAAAGAAATCGAGTTGGGGGAAATACTATCAACAATCCTGTCGAAATATGGGGAATTGTTAACCAACTAAATGGTTTACACGGTCGTGTCGGGCTATAGGTTTGGAGTGTTTGCTACTTGGAATTGTGGTAACTCGAATTTGGTGAGGGCCAAAAATTTCTTTTGAAATTGGATCGTGCATGCGTGATCGAGACATCCCACTCTCGGACCTTCAAGAGTTGCTCCGCTCTGAAGTCATCGCGAGCCGACATTTGGTCATTTGGCTGAGATCGACAGACCAACGTCGTGTATTCATTTGACGTAGTTCGGTAGATGGGATCCTGAATTGTGAGGATTGGAACTTGGAGAGTATCTTGCAAAACGGCATCTGGGGGTGATTTTCTTTTTTATTTTTTGTCATGTTTCAGCCGATTGTGTTCGTCGCCATCCACAGGTGGATTTTTAATGTGTTCAAAATTTTAGGAATTAAAGCATAATTCATTTTAAGTGCCGTGTCGTCATTTCTGGATGATTCTATCACTGGAGTACCGCCGATCATCAGATTATCTCAGGTACGGCCCTGAAAGCCTATTCTGGCAAATCTGCCAAAGGCTGACTGTAGAGCTCAGGGATCCTCTGCTAGTTGAACAGTGTCGTCAGCATAAAAGATGACCATCGTCTGCGAGAGCTGTGGTCCCCTACCCACGACAAATTTCATACCAATAACATTCCTGGAGGTAATCTTTATAAAAACTTAAAAACTCTGGAATTCATGCTCACCGTGACCAAGTTTCAAGTAAAAACATGAAATAACATCGGCAAGCGAAATCTGCCACCTCCAGCAAGCAAAGTTCTTTTTGAACAAAGATCACTAACATTGGTGACGCTGAATTTGTGACATCCGTCATGCACTGTTCAATGTGCAGCTGCTTTCTCTTGTCCAACCGACACTTTCTTGAAATTCGGCCAGTGCGGCTGACCATTTCCGTTCTGGCTGAGAAGCGAGACCGGGGTCGTTGCGATGCCTGGGCCTGTGAGCTAAACAGAGTGTTTCAAAAGTCACTACACAGTATTGTTTTCTGTTTTTTTTTGTTTTCAGTCTTGTGAGATCATACCTCTGAATAAAGACCAGCTGATGAAAAGGTGAAAAAAGAAGGAAAAAAAAAACGTAAAAGCTGGTGAAAAAACACGTAAACAGGCATAACACCAGGTTATATGCCCGAATAAACCCAAGGTGGCGTGTGGCTGCTAGATATCACCATCTCCCGAGAGTGATATGGTGATGTGTGGTATGTTGGGCACACAAATAATTAGCCCGTTTATCTTTCAGGGGACAGTTTAGTTACCGGTGAGTCATACCCCTAGCCTTGCTCAGAGACAGCATCTTGGCTGCCATTGCTGCTGTCTGCCCACTGAATGAAGTTTGGTTTGTGCAGGGTGGAGCTCCTGTGCATTTTGCCGCCAATGTGCGCTGTTACTGGATGGCATTTTCCCTGAACGGTGGATTGGCCAGAGGGGACCTGTGGCCTGCCCCCCGCTCACCGGCCCTCAACTGCCTCAACCCGTTGGACTTCTTTTTATGGGGACACAAAAGAAGCAACGTGTCTGACGACGGGCCAGCCAACATTGAAGAGTTCATAAACAGCATGCCGACAGTGTGCGGCCACATCACACCAGACCAGATGCAGCCCGTCCTACGCAACTGGGAAAGATACTTGCAAAAATGCCAGAACGCAAAATTGCCTAAGCTATGCAAAATGCCATAATGATCAATAATCAGAAAACAATTGATTCATTCAAGAGAATCTGGCAGTCATAAACTGTCAAAAAACCAAATGATCAAAGACAGGATAACAAACATTGGCCAGTTGTGATAACCTGCCCACATATGTTTGAATCCATAGCTTGGGCAATGACGCAATAATCAGAAAACAATTCATTCATTCAAGAGAATCTGGCACTGTTATAAACTGTCAAAAAAACAAATGATCAATGATAGGAAAACAAATATTGGCCAGTTGCGATAACCTGCCCACATAGGTTCGAATCCATAGCTTGGGCAATGACGCAATAATCAGAAAACAGTAATTCATTCAAGAGAATCTGGCACTGTAAAAAACTGTCAAAAAACCAAATGATCAAAGGCAGGATAACAAAGATTGGCTGTTCAATAACCTGCCCACATATTGTAAAGATTTGAAAAAAACCACACACTAAAAAGGAAAGGCCACTCAAAAGCTCTCAAAAATATTTAATGGCCACAGGCAGAAGAGAAGCATATAGAGCACTCTCACCTCAGGGCGTGGGTAGACCCAGAGAGCAAAGTTCCCCCTAAATGCTTACAAAACAGAAAATAACTAGTAGAGCATGGTTTGATTAATTTCAATTCAGGTTGTGCTCAAACAATGTTTCAATGAGATGCAGGGTGGGAGAAGATTGTTAGGTTACAAGACTGTAAATGAAATTAATTGGCGACGCAGCGCCTCAAACATTGTGATGGCTGATTTCACGGAAGTTGAAAATTGGTGACTAAGAAATGCAGAGGCCTTGATGGAAGCAAATTGGCATGTTGGAATATTTGTTGCAACGAAGTGAACTTATCTTAATTGGGAAAGTAGTTGCAGCTAAAGCCAGATGAGTCGGTAGACAACTGTTACTTCCGAGTGAACATGCTGACAAGCGAATCAATTGCAGTCCAAAGTCCACAAGAGATGACTGAACCCCTGAGCATGATGTGGTTCAGTGCACAAGTTAAGAGCAAGACAATGCATGAACAGCTCGCACAACAATATCACAAAACTCTCAGAGACATGCATTGGGAGGACCAGGATTTATACAGGGTAGCCAGGGTTGGGCATAGGGGGGTAGGGGGGGTTACCCCCCTGGCTTTCGGCTGAGGTTACCCCCCCAGCCTTTTTCCGACGGTACCCTTGGCCGAAGGCCAACCTTTGGCCGGAAAGAGGTGGGAGGTTACCCCCATCGGAAAAAGGTGGGAAAAGAGTCCTGGTGTGTGCAGGGCACACACCAGGACTTCAATAGGTAGCAACATTGTTTCTTTTGTAATTTCTGTTTTGATTCCCCCCCTACCCCCCACCCTAGAATGTTGCTATTGAAGTCCTTCCTGGTGTGCCCTGCACACATCAGGAAGGACTTCAATAGCAACATTCTGTTTCTTTTGTAATTCCTGATTTGATTCCCCTGCCGGAAAAAGGCTAGGGGGGTAACGACCTTCGGCCGATGTTACCCCCTAGCCTTTTTCCGAGGGAACCCTTGGCCGAAGTCCTGGTGTGTGCCCTGCACACCCCAGGACTTCAATAGCAACATTCTGTTTCTTTTGTACTTTCTGTTTTGATTTATAGAAAATGGTAAAATGAAAAAAAAACTCATCCAAAAAGTCGTGTCTGACATTTATTTCCTTGCTCCATCTATTGCGACTGCAAACCCTCCAGGATAACAAAAAAGGACATGAAATGTGTAAAATGGCATCTGATCACCCAAACTTTTCAAGAAAGCTTCAGCTTATGGGGGACGCTGTCCCCCAAACCCCCTGCATTTTCGGTGCCCTACCCCCCCCCCCGTCGTTAGACCTCTTTACCCCCCTCTAAGGTACCCTACCTTGCCCATCCCTGAGGGTAGCCCAAAAGTCTTTGGCCACAGGAAAAACGCAAATTTGCCATTTTCGAAAAATTTTGTTATCTAAAACTTTTTCTGGCTCTTCTGGCTGAAACTTTTGCTGGTGCTAAAGTTAGAAAAAGTCAAAAATCACGAAATATGACAAAAAACAGCTTTTTTAATTTTTGCCATGACCAAAGAAAGACTTTGGGCATCCCTGAATATGCGCATGTTGTTCTGATTTAGTCTTGTCAACCATGGTTAGAGCAAGAAAAAGTTTTATATCACAAGAGTTGATAAAAAAACAGCAAAATTATATTTTTCCTATAGCCAAATACTTTTGGGCTACCCTGCTCTTAAATGCTTCAGAAACTAGTTTTATACAGGGTGTTTCAGAAGTCACGCACCAGTGCGCAATTGTTCTATCCTGAAAGTCGGTGCACTTTCTTTCTTTGTATCGTTAATATCATGTCACATCAGCGTAATTGTTCGAAATGTGCTCCTCCTTTTGTCTGGCAAAGGTATAGGCGGTTGTCGAACTCTGCAAGGACATGTTCAAGGTGTTCTGGAATGATAAGGGCGCATTCGTCGGAGATCCGCTGTTGGAGTTGTGCAATGCTTGCAGGATGTGGTGGTGCATAAACTTTGGATTTGATATGTCCCCACAGGTAGAAGTCCAGAGGCGAAAGATCGGTAGATCGTGCTGGCCACTCCACAGCTCCGCGTCGCCCAATCCATCGACCTGGGAAGGTTTGATCGAGGTACGCATGAACTGCTGCGGTGTAGTGAGCTGGGGCTCCGTCCTGTTGAAACATGACAGTTTCCATGGTGGGAGGGGTAAATCCTGGAGGCAGAGGATGTTGTGGGTTCTCCACAATGTTTTGAATTGCAGGGACGACAGCATGCTCCAGTAGATCGCGATACATGGCGCCATCGAGATTTTCTTCAATGGAGAATGGTCCCACGATTTGCTTCCCTAAAATACCTGCCCAGACATTTAGTTTCTGAGGAAGAAACAGGCCAGGATTTTCGGTGGCCCAGTACCGACAGTTATGGTGCCAATGAATCTGCCATGGAAACTGATCCACCAATCATCAAATTTTTAAGAAATCGCCATTGGTGCGTGACTTATGAAACACCCTGTATAGACGATATTGAACAATGCAGGGTGAGGTTTCATCCGCAGTGGCAGTGGCTGGACTCATTAGTTGATGTCGACTGCTGCCTCCCCTCAACAAACACAAGAAACTAACCAATATAGCACCAACAATATCATAAAAAAGTTTCTCTACAAGTTTGGGCGACTTTCTTTCGATGTTTTTTATTTTGTAAAATATGTCAAAACTGTGCGTTGAACTAATGGATGCAATGTACGGAATTTGTTATGCTCATTGAGTCACTTTGCGAAAAGAGGTCGGCATGGGCCTGCAATTTATGTTCAGACCCAGATCTCTCATTTACTGATTGGAGGATGTGGCAGCCATTGGCAATAGTTCTGAAATAGCAATAATAACAACTCTCGTTAATTTTGGTCTTTCGTATGACATACCTTGAATTATTATTGCAAAATCATTGCTTGCAGACCCACTTGATTCTGGTGGACGCTGAGCAGGAGAAGACCTTTGGACAAACCAGATGGTGCCGTAGAGAGATTTTGCCTTTTTCTTCTTCTTGCTCTTTGGTTTTCCCTGCTGGACAGCTTCTGCAACAGAAGCTCCTTCATTCAGCTTGCTGAAAGCATGGGTTCCAGCATCTCCTGCCTTCTTTGAAGAAGGGGACGGAGCACGGGGGCGGTTGGGAAACGTCGTGTTGAGGAACAACAGTAGGTGCGAGCAGAGACTTCATCTCTTGGATGATGGTTTCCAGGTGAACTATTTTCTAACGATTTATTCGCCCACCGGTGAAGCCGATGAGGAATGCGTTCAGTCATCAGAAGGCAGTAAAGACCTGTCTATCTGGATATCCTTCAGAATTTTGAGATCTCTCAACTGATCTAATTTCACATGAGAGGCCTGAAACCTGTGATCCGATGAGCTCCAAGGCCTCGGTATTGGCAGTCAAAGTCGCCTGGCTATTGGTCAAAAGTTCAAGGTAGTCCAGCTTTTCAGCTAACTTTTCCGCAGAGGCCTCAGCGATTATAGCCACACATTTTTGCAGATTCCTTCTGATTTCCTGGGCCATCTGCACACCCATCTGCAAAGTTGAAGACATTTTTGGAATGATGGCACTGGGGGCTCGGTGAGCAGATACTGTGCAGTTTGACAGAGGCTTGATTAGGCTTCGCGTGCCATTTCCAGAAACGCCCGCAGTGCAGGATGCCACATTTGTCGCAAATGAATCCTTACTTATCCTTGCAGGGCCTGGTGAAGCGGACGTACTTGGCTGTGGGCCACCTTTGAAGGGAGGCCGCTTCGAATGGTTCTTCCATTCTATCTTCTTTTTAGGAAATTCAATTCTCGGTGGAAGTGGCACAGAATTTCCTTTCTTCGGAGCCACAAACGAATCTTCAGATGAGCTCCCAGAATCCTTTCGCTTTCTTTGGCGATTGATGCGCAATGGCCTGCCTCTCTCATCCAGCCCCGAGTTGCAGTCGGACAAGTCGTAGTCTATGCACATACGTTCTTTATGTTTACAATTTTTGTAAGAATCTGCAATGATGGAAAAATTAAGAATTCATATTTGCACTGAATCTGTAATGATGGAAAAATTAAGAATTCACATTTGCACTGAATCTGTAATGATGGAAAAAATAAGAAGTCATGTTTGCACTGAACTAATGATGGAAAAATTAAGAATTCATATTTGCACTGAATCTGTAATGATGGAAACATTCAGAATTATTCATATTTGCACTAACATTACAAATGAAAGAAATCATGCTGGCTTTCCAGGACATCAACTTTTTCAACTCATTTCCTTGTAATTTCCAGGTAATTTTTCCATTTCCTTTACGAAAATCAATTTTGCAAGCAGACCATGCATAAAACCTAACGAGGCCACCAATCTCTATTAGAGTGTTCCTCATTACTTGTGCATTTTTCGTAGTTGTTAAAATGCCTCCTCTTTTTTTTTTTTTTTTTTGTTATTACCTCATGTGCCCTCCTCGGGAAAATAACAACCACAGACTCGATTGACGAGAGGATGTGTTGGTTTGATTTGCCTTCAGGAGCTAAAATACGAAAAGTACCTACTTTTAACTACTGCAATGCCACAGTATTTCGCTGCAGGCTTTGTGGAAAACATGTTTCTCAATCGCCTCAATGTGCGTTGTTGGTTTTTGTTCAATTTCAAAGCCATGCACTGTGTGGGAACTTCACGCACAGAAAAGCACATCATCCTGACTGCAACACAAGGGAAAATAATGACTGGTTGTTTCCAAATATTGGCAAAACCCCAGTTTCCCCTGCATGCAATTTTCGGCAAAAATAATAGCCAACTGAGAAAACCTTCAACCAAGATTTTTTACCACTAGCTGCGGTCACAGGCTTTTAAAGCCATTGGACAGTGGTATCCCCAGCTCATCAGGGTTGGGCATAGGGGGGTACGGTGGTTAACCCCACCCAGGCCTTCGGCCTGGTGGGGACTGGGGACGCTGTCCCCCAAACTCCCTTTTGGGGGCACTGCCCCCTGGACCCAGACCCCACATACTGGGGGCTGCTGAGAGAATATTTGTGGACTATAGTAAGAATAAATGTGGACTCCAGTTGCGAGTACAGTTTTGTATTCTGAGAGATCCAAGACGCTTGTTGAATATCGAAAAAAAGTGATGAGAAGAAAAGATCGCTGTCTTCAAGTCCAAAATATTTCATAAAGAGTTTATTCCGCCTCGAGACAGGATAAGAGCTATCGTGAGGAGCTGTGCGATGCTTTATTGATTGCAAAAATCAACAAAAGGACAGGCAAGCCTTTACAAAAATGAGCAAAACATTTCCAGGTGGAACAACCATCTTTACACAATATTTTGTTGATGGGTTGTTTGCTCCAATTATCTTCAGGATCTGAATTACAGATTATAAGTTTGGCAATGTCATCTCCGCCAAAAGGCTCTGGCTACAAACATGTCATGTTGGCCTTGTCAATCCAAGAAACAGGAACAGTTTGTACCAATTTTTCGTCGCCATCCAGAAATTGCAAAAGACAGTACAATGCCATTGGGTAGGGTCAACCGGGGTAAGTGTAAACAGGGGTAAAAGTAAACACCTGTATTCTGCACTTTTCTTGGATTTTATTGAAACCCAACATAGAAATTCAGGATATTGCTTTGTTATCTTATAGGGCAATATGTTGTTGACCTTGGGACAAATTTTCCCATTTCTGCTGGAATTTGAAAAGGATTAAAATGGGTGTTTACTTTTACCCCATTTTTCAGCTGAAAAATGGGGTAAAAGTAAA
>JASGXE010015974.1:0-35072 GCA_030068105.1 Sinentomon sp. SZTP_YWyxl | reverse complement strand
AATGCATGATTCTAAGTTTATCCTGGTGTGTAGGTTGCTCAGAATAATGCAAGAATGTGTAGGTACCTATGCCCTTTTGCATGCCATTCCTGCTGAAATCTTCAACGAAATCATCCATTTGTGGATAGACTTTCTTGCAAGTCTGCGTGGGTAAAATTCAATCAATAACTTATTATTAGGATATCCCTATGTCTTATGTACAGAGCTGCGGTGGTCCCAGATTTTAAGACGAGTGGATGTGCGCATGCCATTGTCCGGTAGACAGCTCCGTGCAAATGTTACCGGAAGGAATCTGCTGCAGATAAGAATGAGGATAGTTTCTTCTTCACTGTTTGTAAAATGGCTAAAATAATTTTAAAAAGCTGATCATCGGTGGTTCCCAGGTCTATTTCCCGGACAACGGTGCTGCACACATTTTCGGGTCGGGTGTCTTTGGGGTGGCTTAAAGGGCTCTGCGGTAGGTGGGGTAAGTCATGTCCAGGGCTAGGGGTCTGGGGGTGGGAGCCTCCCGACGGGAGTCCAGACGGTGATTTTTTTCGTAAAAGCTTTTCTTGGAAGCAAGAGGAGGTTTATTGAAACATCCATTTCATTGTTTCAGGGAAGCACAAAATGTTCGCAATACAGATGAAATCTCAGCTATTAAGGCTGTTTTGAATGCAAAGTCAAAGATACCAAAGTTACGAAATCCAGTGAAAGTGGATAAGTCAGTTCAAGCTGTCCCAGGAGATATTGCAATTGAAGGCAAGTCCAGTTCCAGTACCTATTTCTCAGGATTTTAATCAGATGGTCCTGTTATTATGGGCCTCAAACTTCACGTCGGTGCCGTTGTATTCATATTCATATTCAAAATTTCGTACAGTGCGGATGTTGACCAAAGGCACCCTTGTCTGGAAACAAGTGGGAGTTGGGAAAACTGCATGGAAACTGTCGATCTCTTCAAGAGTTGACAACCCAGGTGTGACGTGATGCACGAATCACCCTTGTGAACCACGGGTGACAGGACCAAGATCCAAAAATTGGCCCAAAAACCCATGACAAAAGTTTGGGCGCACCGACGCCCCAAAATCATTCAAATTTGGCACATGAGTGGTCCGTGGCCTGGTGCATGTCCCTGTGAACTCCGATTTCCGTTTTGGTGCCAGGTTCATGCGGATTGGACCAAGTTCCAAAAATTGGCCCAAAAACCCATGACAAAAGTTTGGGCGCACCGACGCCCCAAAATCATTCAAATTTGGCACATGAGTGTTCCGTGGCCTGGTGCATGTCCCTGTGAACTCCGATTTCCGTTTTGGTGCCAGGTTCATGCGGATTGGACCAAGTTCCAAAAATTGGCCCAAAAACCCATGACAAAAGTTTGGGCGCACCTACGCCCCAAAATCATTCAAATTTGGCACATGAGTGGTCGGTGACCTGGTGCATGTCCCTGTGAACTCCGATTTCCGTTTTGGTGCCAGGTTCATACGGATTGGACCAAGTTCCAAAAATTGGCCCAAAAACCCATGACAAAAGTTTGGGCGCACCGACGCCCCAAAATCATTCAAATTTGGCACATGAGTGGTCCTTGGCCTGGTGCATGTCCCTGTGAACTCCGATTTCCGTTTTGGTGCCAGGTTCATGCGGATTGGACCAAGTTCCAAAAATTGGCCCAAAAACCCATGACAAAAGTTTGGGCGCGCCGACGCCCCAAAATCATTCAAATTTGGCACATGAGTGGTCGGTGGCCTGGTGCATGTCCCTGTGAACTCCGATTTCCGTTTTGGTGCCAGGTTCATACGGATTGGACCAAGTTCCAAAAATTGGCCCACAAACCCATGACAAAAGTTTGGGCGCACCGACGCCCCAAAATCATTCAAATTTGGCACATGAGTGGTCGGTGGCCTGGTGCATGTCCCTGTGAACTCCGATTTCCGTTTTGGTGCCAGGTTCATGCGGATTGGACCAATTTCCAAAAATTGGCCCAAAAACCCATGACAAAAGTTTGGGCGCACCGACGCCCCAAAATCATTCAAATTTGGCACATGAGTGGTCCGTGGCCTGGTGCATGTCCCTGTGAACTCCGATTTCCGTTTTGGTGCCAGGTTCATGCGGATTGGACCAAGTTCCAAAAATTGGCCCAAAAACCCATGACAAAAGTTTGGGCGCACCGACGCCCCAAAATCATTCAAATTTGGCACATGAGTGGTCGGTGACCTGGTGCATGTCCCTGTGAACTCCGATTTCCGTTTTGGTGCCAGGTTCATGCGGATTGGACCAAGTTCCAAAAATTGGCCCAAAAACCCATGACAAAAGTTTGGGCGCACCGACGCCCCAAAATCATTCAAATTTGGCACATGAGTGGTCGGTGGCCTGGTGCATGTCCATGTGAACTCCGATTTCCGTTTTGGTGCCAGGTTCATGCGGATTGGACCAAGTTCCAAAAATTGGCCCAAAAACCCATGACAAAAGTTTGGGCGCACCGACGCCCCAAAATCATTCAAATTTGGCACATGAGTGGTCGGTGGCCTGGTGCATGTCCCTGTGAACTCAGATTTCCGAATGATTTTGGGGCGTCGGTCCGCCCAAACTTTTGTCATGGGTTTTTGGGCCAATTTTTGGAACTTGGTCCAATCCGCATGAACCTGGCACCAAAACGGAAATCGGAGTTCACAGGGACATGCACTAGGCCACGGACCACTCATGTGCCAAATTTGGATGATTTTGGGGCGTCGGTGCGCCCAAACTTTTGTCATGGGTTTTTGGGCCAATTTTTGGAACTTGGTCCAATCCGCATGAACCTGGCACCAAAACGGAAATCGGAGTTGACAGGGACATGCACCAGGCCACGGACCACTCATGTGCCAAATTTGAATGATTTTTAGGCGTCGGTGCGCCCAAATTTTTGTCATGGGTTTTTCGGCCAATTTTTGGAACTTGGTCCAATCCGCATGAACCTGGCACCTAAACGGAAATCGGAGTTCACAGGGACATGCACCAGGCCACCAACCACTCATGTGCCAAATTTGAATAATTTTGGGGCGTCGGTGCGCCCAAACTTTTGTCATGGGCTTTTGGGCCAATTTTTGGAACTTGGTCCAATCCGCATGAACCTGGCACCAAAACGGAAATCGGAGTTCACAGGGACATGCACCAGGCCACGGACCACTCATGTGCCAAATTTGAATGATTTTGGGGCGTCGATGCGCCCAAACTTTTGTCATGGGTTTTTGGGCCAATTTTTGGATCTTGGTCCTGTCACCCGTGGTTCACAAGGGTGATTCGTGCATCACGTCACACCTGGGTTGTCAACTCTTGAAGAGATCGACAGTTTCCATGCAGTTTTCCCAACTCCCACTTGTTTCCAGACAAGGGTGCCTTTGGTCAACATCCGCACTGTACGAAATTTTGAATATGAATATGAATACAACGGCACCGACGTTCAAACTTCTGGCTTCTTTTTACTTCTTGGGACCAACGAGTAGGCATTGTTTGTGGTTGTTGTTGTCCGGGCGTCATGGTTCATGTATGTTGTTGTGGGTGATCTTTGTTGGCAGGATGTGATCTTCCATTTCTGGCTGCAGCCCACGGCATATCTCTGTGCTCTGTTGAATGAAGATATGGAATCATCTTGCATATGAATCTGAAATAGACTATGTGGAGTGGAGAACAAAATGGTTTGAATTTGGAATGAAATGAATTTTCAGTAAAATGAGGCTGGCGGGGAGCAGAGGCTATAAAGAGATTTGGTTTTGGCGAACGATGCCTTGATCGATATAAATTTTAAAGGAATTAGCACAACTTCATTGCCTGTTTGTGTTTGAGATCAGGTGTTGTTTAAAAAATTGTTCTTGGAGTGGACACTTAAGTTGAGTTGAGCACACTAGAAATTAAAATGGGTCCAACATTGAATGGTTTCGATTAGTGTTGGATTTTCCGAAAGCTTTTGATTCTATGTCCGATATTTTGTTTGAAATTCTTCAGAATGTGAGTTTTGCTTTGTTGCACATGCACAACCTGCAATGTGCAGTGAAGGATGTGTGCTGGATAATCGGTTATACAGCCATGTACAGAGCAGATAATCACACTTTCAACTTCATTAGATTAATCGTAGGGAAAAGATGATCGTTCATATTTATCAAAACTGAAATGCATTTTTTGCTCCCTCCAACAATTGCAAAATTCATATTCAGAAGCCCGCTTGCGAAATTCCATTTGTTAAAGTAGGTACTCGGGCAAAAGTGCTCTTGCAAACAATGCATTCCAAAATAAAATGAGGTCTGGATGTTAAGCACATGGCTTGTTTTCATTCAACCCAGCCTTGATGATCACTGCAGTGAAAGAGTTTTATTGTAAAACTTAACGACTTGGCTTCATAAAAGTTGAACATGCATTGAATGACTGTGTCACAGGGGACACTTAGGTGACGGAAATTCTGGGAAAGCTGGCAAAAAGTTAATGGAATATCGGGCATATGTATGCCCTTGGAGTTTTTAACCCTAATGAATCACTGAGAATTTTCACGGAGGTCACTGAAGGAACCACAGACCAGACATGAAATTCTCCAAACACCTTAAAGTCAGAACACATCTGCCTCAACCGCTTGTGCAATGCCTGTCAGCAAACTGCACGTATTCAAAGCCCGCGGAGTTTTGCCATCTGATAAATGCCAATCGAGTAAACTTAACCGGTCAAGCCCGAAATTGCGAATTCTGGTTTTGAAATGTTTTTCCACGCGTTTCGGAAACACGGAATGACGCCCCTGAATTAATAATATCTGCCAGGATTTTCGAAAAACGGAAAAATCGGAAATGCATGCATTTCCCGCCCACTCAAGCCAGATTTCTGCTCTGTGTCATTAAAATCGCCTATAATTTAATGTTTTCAACAAAAAAAAAAAAACCCGCACAAAAAAACGGCCAAGATACCCACAAAACGCTTCAAACCGCATCAAAATTGAGCAAAAACTGGAAAAAACAGGAAATTTCAATGCACGCCATTTCGAACAAGAAAATTCACGGAAAAAGGTCGGTAATCGCAGTCTTTCAATGCCCGAAAATTCAAATTTCGGGGGCCCAGATGTCGCGGATCGCGTAAAAAAAAACAAAAATTGAAAAAAAAACAAATTTGAAAAGGCGCGATTGAAAATTCCGTTTTGGGAAAAACGTCGCTAAATCGCGTTTTTTCCACTTTCCGGCGGAATTTTTTGGTGGGCTGAATTAGAAAATTTAAATCCCGTGAAAATGGAATACCCTGCCGCGTTTTTTACTCGCCGTAAATAATTGCCGGTTTACGTTTATCTCGTGTGTACCAGGATTTTTTTGCGGCGTAAATCACCGCCGGGCTTGACCGGTTAATTGTGCGAGCAGGAATAATTTTCGTGGTTTGACTTTTCTTGAGCTTTTATTTGCCAATGATTCAAAGGTTTATTCGTTGCGAACCTTCTAAGATCATTGCAAAAGAAGTTGACCATTTGCAACATAGGTTTACAGATTTGGCAGAAAACATTTTCTCAACCAGTGCTAAAAAATGCAATTTTGCTCCAGAAGCATGAGATTTCCTTGCTCCTGGAAAATTTCTACTCCCAGAATGGTGTCCGGAGCTCCAACAGAGAGACACTCATTGGACCCACTCAGTTTTCAAGCAGCGTACCCTCTCATGTTGTCTCTCTGGGGAAAACACTTCTCACATTTGGAGTTTTTCTCATCTTCTTTGGAGTACGAGAAGTTCTTTGGAGGGAAATTGAAAAAGTTCTGAACTTTTTATTGTAACTGAAAAAAGAAAGGATTCATGTGGCTGGTTCTAACCTTACTTTGTTGTGTGCCTGGTTACTGCTCCAGATAACTGCCGTTATTGTCCACACACTTCTGCCACCGTCCAGGGAGGTTCATAATTCCATCCGCCACACCTTAACGCATCAGGGCCTGTACTGAGCTTGCAACGGCGGCGTGGATCTTTCCTCGGTGTGGAACCGTTGACTCCAAAGAATTTTCTTTAGCCTGGGGTACAAGAAGAAGTCACATGGTGACAGATCGGGAGCATAGGGCAGGTGGGGAAGGATTTCTCAGTCCCGGTAAAGCAGAAGATTGACAACGTCGTGCCTGCAGTGTGGCGACGCATTGTCGTGCAAGAGAATGACGCCTGATTCAAGTAACCCCAGCCGTTTCTTTCAGATCGCAGAATGGAGCTTATCTCTCAGAACCAGAACCATTTAGTAATAGTCTCCATTACCTAACTGTCTGTCCGCATGGGACTTCACTGAATGGTCGACAAGAATTCCCTCACAATCAAAGAAGGTGATTTGCATCACTTTCAATGCACCTTGCTTGCGCACCGCTTTATCAGGACGCCGGGCTCCTTTCGGAAGCCATTGCTTGCTTTGATGCTTCAGTTTGGGCTCCCATGAGTGCATTCTCTATCGATCTCCTGACACAGTGCGTTTCAGGAAGGTTTCTCCTTTGAACATAACTTCACATTCAACAACACACTTGCCGCTCAGAACAAAAACTTGATGACGCAAACATCCTCTTTCGAAAAAGAGCTTTTAAGGTCATCTTGATCAGACATGGCTACTTCAAGACGATCTAGAATAACAATCCTACACATGAAAATACAAATTAAGGGAGCAAAATACTCGCAATTATCATGGCTTCATGAGGGGACATCGCGAGGTTTCGAGTGCAATTAAATTGCCCAATTATCATGGCTTCATAAGGGGACATCGCTAGGTTTCGAGTGCAATGAAATTGCCCATTTAGGAGAAACAGTTCAGATTGTTCAGAACCTTATGAACCACCTTGTAACTGAACCAAATAATTTTAACTTTTTTATTTTTGATCTGGAGCCAGTGTTGATTTTGATATTCTTTTATGATACTAGGCGGTTCTAGCCACAGATAACCTGCTTACATTTCGGAGCAGTGCAGTGCAGCGTGGAAAGCAATTATTATCTTATTCTCTTTTGGTATTGTTAAAGTTCTCTTATCCAGAATCTTCAAATCAGCAGCATTGATGCAGATTTTTTTTCATTTTTGATGATTTTTTGCACTGCAAAAGGCATGATGAAAAAAGGTGGATATTTTTGTCGGTACCTTTCCTACCTTTTCACCAATACCGATTGATGTGGCAAATGAATGCAATGGCATGGCAGGATGGTATGGCATGGCAGGATGCATGGCTTTTGAATCAAGCCACATCTTGGTCAAACACTGTCCATTTGTGGCCAGGCTTATTTTCATTGAACATTTTTGTTCTTCAGATACTTCAAGTGTTGACTACTGGAAAGCTCTTGCAGAAGAACGGAGGATTGCGCTTTCGGAAGCTCTAAAAGAAAATGAAGCACTGTGGGAAAAAGTTTCAGAATTGTCAAATGAAAATGTTCTTCTCAGGGATTTGGCTAACGAAGCCGAAAGGATTGCAGAATTGCTGAAGGTAGGATTATCAATTATTTTTAGTGTAAGGTAGGTATCACACATTAATTGTGTTGCCACACATTAATTGTATTGGATTGTCATCAAATGATATCGGAAGAATGGTGAGTGGATATCGGTAGGGTGCCTTCGTGATTACCTAACGAGTCAGGTTGCACAACCTGTGACACACTGGCTAATGGACTGAAGCAGGAGAAGGCAGTGCAAGTAACAGATGTTTCAGTGGCCCACGAAATTTCTCATATTGCAAGAATTTCTGAACCAGGGATGTGTATGGTGGGGGGTTGGCACCACAGGCACCCCATCATCACCCCATCATCACCCCATCATCACCACAGATAAATCACTGAAACTTTTGATATATGAGCCTACATCTGCTGTGTCAAAACAATGTGTGGAGCTGGGCAGGCTTAACTTTAAATTTTCTGAATATGAACCGAAGTTTTTCGACCATTTTGCCACCATCTGCATCCGGAAAGGCACAGGCAAAGGCACTTGGTATGAAAGTTGGCAATGCAGACAAGTCAAATGTGAAGATACAAATTCTGGATTCTGATTATTCAGCCCGAGTGAACTCAAGGTCGGGGTGTGGGAAGACCTGCGGAAACTTCGGGTGGGGGGGGTACCTACCTCATCACAGCTTTGGGATAATATCACTGCCCGCCGCCATGCTCAACCCTGCTTTGAACAGATTTTTGATGTAGGTACTGCTATGGGGTTTTCAAAATGGGTTCTTCACTCCAGCATTGTGCTTTCTCTCACTTCCAGATGCCGAAAAGTGGAATGGAGTACCAGTGAGAAGTAAAAGTTGTCTTGGAAATGCAAAATGTAAATGTAGGTTATGGCCAAATACATTTTTGTCTGAAATCAGGCAAAGCAAACCCTCATCTTTGTGGACTTTTTCATCCAACAATGATAATTACTTATTCAAACCAATGTGTTTGACTTTGGAACCAATTATTGTAATGTTCTTGTATTTCAGGACATCTAGTGTTGGGCAATACCACGAAGAAACAACGGAGTGACATTTTGGCTTTGGTTTTTACTTTCGTAGGGATTGTGACAACCCCAATTTTTTTATTTTCCGCCATTGGTTGTGTTCATTTTGTAGCTTACATGCGGCTTCAATGCGGGAAACAGTAGGCCTAAATTGCGAAAGGTGTGTCGAGTTGGCTTAAAAATCTAAACGTTTTGACAGCACATTTTTGAGTAACGAGGAAAAAGTGATTTTTGCAGCACGAGATTGTTTTAAGCAAAAAGTGCCTCTCCTGCAAAGATCACCAAAGTTCTGTTGGGTTCAAGTGATTCATAAATAATGAGATGAGTCCACTTGTACAATGAGTTTGGTTGAGCCATTTCTCTTGGCTGGAAAGGTGTCACATTGAGAGTGCAGGTTATACGGAGTGATGGCAGACTGGAAAGAGTGACAAGAAGCGCACACATCATGACACATTAATTGAGGAGGCAAAAATTGTCCATTCATGTTTGTGAATAACTTTTGAAAATGTGTGGTGCATCAAACAAGGAAAAGAACAATTTCTGAAAATTTTGGTAAAAAGGCATGTCTGACATGACATTCAGAAACTATAAATGGGCACAACCATTAAAATAGGCACCTACCCAGGTAGGCCTAGTGGATCATAAAATTTACAACCAGCAATAATTACTTTTCTCTTTTCGATCTTCAGTCAAGGCATTGAATTTTGAGATTTTGGAGTCAAAGCATTGAATTTTGAGATTTTGGAATGACTTCTGAAAAATTCCATTGCTGATTGTAAAAATTTACAACTGAATTTTTTTTATAAAAATTTGTTGACCTGAAATTGTACCCAATTACTGCTGCCACTGTGGATTGTGTTATGTATGGAAATGTGGATATAGATGGCTAGTTTTCAGAGCAACTACAATTTTTGCAATTATGTTTTTGTTGTGGGTGTTTTCATAAAGGTAAATGAGTTAGGTAAATGAGTGACGGTAACGGAGTAACGAAACAGGAGATATAATTTGCTATTTGTGACAGACAGCGAAATATTTTTCCTCAAATGTAAACAGCTTTGGAAACATTTGGACACACCTTCAATATAAAAATAAATTACAATGAATCTCAAAAATTACAGATACTCCAAACATGTCATAAATATGCACGTTTCCATGCAATCAAAACAATCAGCAGCAGCAGTGATTGAAGCCCAATTTCCTGGAAAGAAATTTAACATCAACAACAGAATTTGGTGAAAGCCATTCCAAAATCTCAAAAAGAGAGAAATGATTTTTGTCTTCATTTCGCCCAGTGGGTTCATTTCAAGACTTGTTCGATGCTGAATCGTTCCTCCGTATGGATTTGTGTTAGACGCGAATCGGTTTGGAATCTAGATTGCTGACCTGTTTTATATGAATTCGAAAGTGAAGGCTTGCTGTGTAAAAAAATTGAACAGATCTGATCATAATTTTTATTGTACATATTGTAATATTGCCTCTTTTATCTGCACCAATTTGATTTTACTATCTTCTGACACCGTGATATCTTATCTTAGACAAGGATTTGCCAAATCACGACTACTACTGGTTTCAATTTTAAGTTAGCAAGGTTGACCTTGGCGTTAATAGACATTTCATGAATTGTCACTTTTCGGTGGACTGATTTAGTAGATCTATTTTATCTTGCAAAAATCAGTAAAGTGTGTTTTCCACTCCTTTCATTCCAATTCTCTGGTTGATTACTCACAAACCATGTTGGCCATACTACCTGCTTGTCCTTGTGAATTCATTTAAGTATTTCATCATGATTATACATAATTCTGGATTTTTCATTCATTCTGAGCTTCCATGCTTGTGGGCCTCCGGCTTACTCTGATCCTACAAGCTGCAACCCTTCTTCATTTTGATCTGGAATTGGACCTTTGGAGTTTGTAGCAAAACCGACAATTACCGTTGCTCGTAGCTGTTTATTTTTGTGGCATGTAGAAAAGATTGATCATCTGCAATATTTTGTATTTCCTAAACACAAATGATGATAAGATTAATAACATTTCGCATTTTGAGGGCAGACACTGGTGAAGCTCATAACTCACTCCTGCATTTTCTTTAGAGGTCATTGGCATTTTTGGTAGATCTCTACTTTTTTGCAGCAAAATCCAGTTATTTGTACATCTGCCAACATGTTCCATCCAGCCATGCTATTTGGTGGTTTTTGCGGTATCTTGTGACCTATCGAATTCTTTTCTTTGGCCAAAACCATTTACATGTCATGCTCGAGTCCAGCATCATGTCGAAACAATGTCAATTTTGAAGATTTTTTAGAACCATCATGTTCATTTCAGAGCATTTTGGAATCTGTGTGGCTGTGGTCTTTGCTATCCTATTCTGGTTCATGTATTTGCAGGGTTGAAAATGAGTGTTGGTGTCAAAATAGTTTCCAGCAATGCATTGTCTGTGAATTGTTGAGCCTGAAATCCACTGAATCGAAGATATGTTCTGTGCCAGGCCTGTTTCGAAATAGTACCGAGCTTCACTTTCATGTTGGATGCATATTGCCTTATATTTTTTTAATAAAACTGGAAACAAGTCTTGCTTACTTTTCGTGCCCATTGTTATCCAAGTCATCTCAAAAAGCATTGTGCAACATTTTTTGAGCATGCGTATTGATCACAAATTTGCGCCATCAATTCATTTCAGAGATAATTGCAATGTGAGGACAGAGGGGGAGGATGGTTATCGCCTGATCATGTCATACGAGTAGATTTGCATCAGCAATTTAGGGGTGATAGTTGAGTATGGAAGGAGAGGTTGGCTTGTATTTCTCAGTCAACAACAGGTTAACCAAACGCCTGATTGCCTCCATGATATCTTAGTGATAAGGTGGGAGCCCCCTAGATTTTCTCAAGGGAAGAGTTGTTAGGAATGTTTTTACCTGGTTTTCCAACCAAAACATGGCATGTTTAAGTCCTATTAATTTCGGAAATGAATGATTGCTGCAACTTCTCTGGGGAATAAAATGAATCCTGCAGGCCTCTCTCTGCAGCAGGTGCTGGAATTTTGTCTCTGATAAAGTGTGGCCGGACGAAGATTGTGAAAACCATGAATGGTTTGTTTTAAGCTGAAGTCATGACTCCTGCTCTTGCAGTCATTCAGCCTTTTTGGCAGTGATGTGCTGTCAGAGCAGGGGCTGCCTGCCGAACAAAAACTGCATAAATAAATATGCATTTGATTTCTGTCAAACATTTGAAACGACAAAATGATCATTCTTCACCAAGAAAAGCACACATCGATTTTGCTTCTGATGCTAAACTCCCTTCTTTCCCACCTCAGTGAGCACAGAAGGAACCCCACCCAACCTCTTTTCACATTCTCTCAGATGCAAAGCAAGTGAATCTGCAGCTTGCTGGCGCCGGAGATTTAGAATAGGTAGCGAATGCTTTTGCCTGCTTTGAGGGACCAGCAGGGATCTGATGATGCCAACACTGCTCCATCTCACAAGGTGAATACACCTGCCACAAGTGGAGCAGTTTTTATTGCTGAGTAGGCACTTTAAAATGTGCCTGTCTGGCTGCATTTCTGCCTAGGAAAAGATTGTATGAACCGCTGGAACCCGAGAACAAGCGTATCAACATCTAACTGCTGTCTTTTGTTATTGCAGCCCTACACTATGAGAAAGGTCAACAGAGGCTGAGCCTTAGACGAATGCAAATCTCGCTGCTCTGACGGTATGCTGCTTGACACACTATTTTGAATTCGAAAAGGGGGAATGGGTGAACAGAAAAAGGAAAGACATTTTGTTTTGATTTAGCTTCTTGTCGAAACACATTGAATTATTGTGGTCTGTGGGCAAAATTTGCTCAAATGTGGGCCAAATCGCATAAAATATTTGAAGTTTGAGACACGCTTTGTGTATAGTGAAGCCCTGAAGCCTATTCTTTTCGATAAAAGTCTTGCGATGAAAATACTCAAACGATGTGAACATTAATTGTCACTTGGAAAGGATCCAATTTTCCAACTAGTTCGGAATGGATACAAACGAATCCCAATCAGACGTCATGCAATGACTTGATGACTGAAGCCATGCAAAAATGTCCTCATTCAATTACACCGTGCAAGATATGATACGCATCATTTTCCATAAATTTTGGTGCCCACTGGGTGCTGTTGCCTTAAACTTCCAGTGAAACATTTTTATGCTAAAACCATAAATTATGGCTAGAATAGGGAGGTGTAATCCTGGATTTGCGTGCAAAGTGGGCCTTTCGGATTCTGTAAAAATGATTGGTCTGAAAAGCTTGATTCTGGCTTGCAGATGAAGTGCCTGCCTGCATCTGGAACCCACTGCACGCTTCTGCTTTTTGGTGTTTCGAGATTACACCCTCGGTCGTATGCACCAAAGCCACTAACCCTAACCCTAAGCTTGAAAAAGTCAATTCCATGTTCAGATGCACCTTTCTCAACGATCATAAAGTAATACGGTTGTGCATAGCAATCAAATTTTCCAACAGACACATAAAAATTTTAATCATGGAACTCTGTTGGAAAATTTGATTTCTATGGACAACAGTACGTATTCCTTTTCTGTCATTGCGAAAGGTGCATCTGAACATGGAATTGACTTTTTTCAAGCTTAGGGTTCGGGTTAGTGGCTTTGGTGCATGCGACCGCCTGAATTTCACCCAAAATGGGAAAATTTGAAATTGTGTCCAGAATGATCTTCCAGAACACAGTGGTGCCTGTTGTGTTCTTAGAAGACAAGTGAAGCAACTTTTTGTTTGAGACACAGTTGTCAGTGCCTCGAGTTCAGTGAAATGTGATGCATTAAAAATGATGGGTGGTGTCGTCCAGTGTTTTGGAATGGCTGTTGTTTGCTTTGCCTTTCTGGTCATCAAGAGTTGACTCTTGCTTCCTCATCAGGCAATGTTAATTCCTGCCTGCTGGGCAAGAGCTCCAACTTATCAATTAGAAGGCATTCGGGACAGGTTTTTGTTCAAAGCCATCAAATGTCCCGCTGTTGATTTGATATTTGAAAAAATAACTTCAGCGATACCTTTCATATGCAGATAGTGCCTGCCTCGCCTAACCTGTCTGTATGCCACTGTCCAGAGCCTGTTCTTTTGGTAAGTTGTCAGCAGCTGAATGAAACTGTTACATTCCCTGTGAAGCTGCTGAGGGAATTTCAATTTTGTTTTATCTTGGGTTCAGTGTAGATGTTTGTTATTAAATGGAAAGAACAAGGGCGTGAAAATTGAAATGGAAAGAATATTAAAATTGAAAATTTTATTTATTATCAAATGGAAAGAATAAGGGCATGAATATGGAAATGGAAAGAATATGAAAATGGAAAGAATAAGGAAAGAATAAGAAAAGAAAATGGAAAGAATAAGGGCGGAAAAAATAATGAATTAAATCGTGAAAATGATTACGAAATTCAACAAAAATAGATAAAAGAATTTTATGTGGTAGTTTATTTTTGTTTTTAAGATTTCCTTTTTTTGCAAGGAGAGGACTCCGGCACAAATTAACACTATGTGTGTATCCTTATCCAAATCGTTGGACACACGCATATCCTTTTGTGCCAGCGTATAAAAAAATTACACCAAGGGAATTCTTGCAGCACAGTCTGATAATTTTGAAAATGGCTAATTGTTCCAAACATGGGGTCACTGAAATTTTGTTTTTCTGATGAAAATATTGTATTGTACAGCGCAATTTTTTGTTCTTATTTTGTCAAGTGCAAAACATTGATTTGAGTTCCAAGTTCCACTTGAGAGCTAATTTTCTCCGAGCTCCTCACCACTTGAAATTGCACTCAAGTGGAAGTTTGGGCTCAAGCCAGTGTTGCGAATTTAAACAAAAAAGAATGGGATGTAGGCCTAAAAATATTTGAAAAAAAAAATCAAATGGAGATTTTGGTATAGGTGATTTCTGCAAAATGTGGATGAGTCTTACTCACGAACGTCGATCACAGACTGGCATCGGCTGCAAATTCGAGCGTAAAACTTGTTCATAATGCCGGGTACTCTGGATCAAATATATTTCCAGCGAAAGTCGTGAAACTCATTTCTTTCCTTCAATACAAAAATTTGGCACAACTCCCTAAGGAACAAAAACAAGGTTCAACTAATGAAATGCCCACATCTTGACCTGAAGTGAATCAGAAGTGCAGCATACTGGACAGCCCTCTGGATTCTGATCCCAACTCAGGATAAATCAAGAAGCATATTTTGTGCCTGGTTTCTGACATTGGACTGGCTCTATTCCCTTAAAACAGATGTCATCGGCTGTTTGATTTTTCCTGTTTGATCAACGTGCTCTGGGAAGAGCAAATTACGTAGGCCATCCCAAAAGTTTTAAGTATTACAGCATACCATGAGAACACGTTAACCAATGTGCATGATTTTTGGATGCGATCTAGTACTATCCCTTGGGATACATGCTGCCAATTTATATGAAGTTTGGACTACTTTTGTAGATAGAGTGCTTTATTTTGTGCAGTTATGTCAACAGCCGTGGCCAGAACGTTTTGAAATTTATTCAAAAAAGAGATTTTGGCAGTGATCGAATTTTTCACACTGCCGAACCATTCTCAGGCCGAAATTCACCGAACTTTGCAGGAGACTTTAGGCCAATGTTCACCATTATATGGCACAGTTGGAAGGTGGAAAGGAGAGTTTGAGGGTGGTAAAGAGGGGCTTGAAAAATTAGGGACTTGAAACCATGCAAAGCAGTCAGAAAGCAGAAGGTCATGCACATCACTTTCTTCGACTGGCAGTGAATTTTGGTGGATCACCCTGTTCCATTGGGCACCACTGTGAATGGCGAATCCTTCAAGATGGTTCTGCAAGAGAAACTCCGACCTGCTTTCAGGAAGAACAGACCAGGGCTCCTCGAAGAGGGAATCATCCGTCTGCACGAGAATGCACCGGTTCGCAAGACGAAAGTGATCGGTCAGCTTCTGGACCTGTGGGGGTGGGACTCCTTGTTGAATCTTTCCAATTCTCCTAGATTGTCATTGCTGGGTTTCTTCCTGTTCGTCAATATGAATGAGCCCATGAGGGGATGTCGATTCAAGTCAGAATATGGAATCAATGATGCTGTGACAGCATCCCAAAAGGCCCTGGCCAAGGCTGGTGACAGTGATGTTGTCATGCCGCTGCCCCACCGCTGGCAGGCATGTCTCGACCACAGTAGCAACTACTTTGAGAAGTGAATGGGTGGGCCTTTCATGACCAAGCGAGTTCATTTCATTTTATTTGCATTTCTGGAAAATGAGGAGGAATACTTAAGACTTTTGGGATGGCCCTCGTACCTTTCTCAAGTTTATGTTTAATCCAAACTACTGCTGCTTCAGATGGGGAAGCAGGAACTATCACGCACCAACGTTGATTTTCCTACTTTGCTGATATCATTTGGCAATCGTCCACAATTTGGAAAAAGAGCAGTTTATGTTTTGATAGCACATCTTCGGCATGTCCGTCTGACTTCTAAGCCAACAGGATGCTTTGAAACATAATAAACATGTCAAAATTTGAAGATGCAATGCCGAATTGATCAGTTTTCGGTTTCATCAGTTTTACTCATTCAGGTCATAGGGGGCAGGGGTTGCATTTCTTGTCATTTTAAAATGACAGGCTGAGGTATAAATACATAACAAGCAAGCAGAGCCAGGGAGGATAAGAAGTACCATACAGCGTGTTCAGGGGCAATCCCTCTGCTGGTGGGACTAATGGTTTCGTGCTGGATGATCTGGAGGCATATTTTATGTCAAATAAAAATCACGGATGTAGAGTGGCAAAATATCAGCAGCAGCTACTTTTTCCGAATGGCTGAGTGGTGCTTTTGGGCGATCTTTTATTGTTCACTTTGTGAATTGTCATGAAATGCAATGAAACTTATTCGGCAGCAAGAAGTCAGCAGGGTGACATCCATTGATGTTAAGGCTAATGGAAATGGGAGTAGACCCCACTGACTCGTTCAGTGGTCAAATTGCAGGTTACAAATAAGTCTGGGGGATTAGCCTGAGGCTAGGGTAATTCACCTGGTGAGGAGTCCCATGAAGTCCTGCCGAGGTTGAAAAACTGCAATTTCATTTGCATTTTGGTTGCCATTTTGCCCAGTATTGGCAACCATTTTGACTCAGCTTGGCCAGGCCAATATGGGCTGGGTTATCACATTTCATGGTTTATTTTGTCGCTGTTTCACGGATGCCAGGGTTTATTTGGAAATATTCGTGGATTGTGCACACTCATGAGCGGAAGTGCCATATGACAAATCCCACCCTTGGCCAGTTGGAGATCAAGCTCATGTGAGATTTGCAACCAAAACAATTGTTGCCTCTAGTGAGGTGCAGATCTGAGATTGTGATGCTCTCTTTCATCGCCAATTTAACCTGATTGTTTTTGCTGCAGATGTCGCGTGGCCAATCAGCCATCTAGAGAGTGGAAGAGAATCATCACACATAAGAAACAGCAGTCGGTTGTGAAAGTATTTTGTCAAAAAAAAAAAAAAAAAAAACAAGAAACGTGGGAATTGAAGTTTCTACTTCACTTTCTTGATTTTGAATACCGTGCAATGAGCATCCCAAATGTCACCTCAGAGCATGATACATGCAAAATTTGATTGATGCCTGGGAATGGCAAATGCATAGGTAAGTGTTCGCCCACACACAAATTTCATAAAATATACAGGGTGGTCCTAAATTACTGGGAACAACTGATTGGACATGTTCCTCATGTCCATAGGGAAACTTGTAGAGTTACAAAATTTGATCCGACCCACCATTTTGGAGATGTACCTCCCCAAATTTACCAATTGAGCCCTTTTTGGGTGCATGTAGGACTTGATTTATTTGTTGTGGAGTTCTAATTTTTGGAGAACGTTCTCCAATCCAAGGCAAACTGAAGAGAAAACATTCAGTGACAAAATGTGCCCCACCCACCACCTCCATTTCGGAGATGTGACCACTCAAAAATTCCAAGGTGGGCCTCTTTTTGGTGCCTGTTTTTGGGGTCGAATGATGTGTCGGTCAGTTCTCATCTTTGGGCAACATATCGTCCAAAGTAAACCAAAGAGAAAATAAGTGAAAAAATCAACTGCGATCCCCAGTTTCGGAAGTATGGCCACCCAAAGTTCCAAAAATGTCATCTTTTCAGCTAATTTGGGGAATTTTGGAGAGCCATATCTTGAAAATGGGGCTTCGGAAGGAGATTATTCACTGAATGATTTCTCTTCACTTTATCTTGGGGAACATGCTCTCCAAAAATCAGCACTGCGACACATATGAAACACCCGCACAGTCACCCAAAAGAGGCTCCCTTGGTATTTTGGATGGTCATATCTCCGAAATGGGGTGGGTGCGCATTTTGTCACTGAACGTTTTCACTTCAGTTTGCCTTGGATTGGAGAACGTTCACCAAAAATCATCTCACTAACAAATAAATCAACCTCCACATGCACTCAAAAAGGGCTCACACAGAGAACTTTTAGGAAGCATATCTCCAAAATGGGGGAGCGGAACGAATTTTTCACTCTATAAGTTTGATTCTTACGGAAATGAGGAACACGTCCAATCAGTTATTCCCAGTAATTTAGGATCACCCTGTGTTCTTGGTTGCCCATCGTTTCGAATCCTCACTGCACTTAGTGACCCAATGTCTCTTTGTCGTGGCAAGCGTTTTTGTGGAATGTGTCTCCAGCTTTGACACCCTGATCAAAAGTTGTGACAATGGTAACCAGGATAATCAAGACGAAGCATCACATGTACTCTTCATGCACATTGGTGCGAGTTCCAGAGGGTATAAGCACAAATTGTAGCAAACTGAATCTTTCGAAAATTGTCTTGTGATGGATTCCTTCCTCTTGGTTAAGGGGACGCACCCACTTTTTAAATGTCAAAAATGGCTAATTGACAGTAAGAAATCGATTTTTATGTTCAGCTTTTTTTCATGATGAATTTTCGAAGAAAATTTAATGAGTTTTTATACTTCAATATCAGAATGCAAACTTTTCGCTACAAAGCCCTCTAGAAAGTTTTTTTGCAGTCATTTTTCCAGCTACAGATCTGAAAATTGGCACTCCAGCAGAAAATTTCATGCAAAAGCTGATTACAATTTCAGATTTTCGATATTTGTTTCACTAGGCAACATTTGAGGAATAAAATAATTAATTTATGAACTAAACTGTTTGAGCCTACTTTGGAAGCTGATAAACAATTTTGCAGCAAAATCTAAAAAATCAAACAATTTTGACGCAAAAATAAAAAATCTGACTGTCATGCAAGAATGGAGCTTATTCGGCACCAGTTATTTAAAACCAGAAAACTTGTTTGCATTTGGACAAGCATTTACCATATCCAGAGTGTTGTGCCTGTGGGGCAACAATTAGAAACAACCTGTTATAAGTACTTCTGTTGCAGTTATTGTGCAAGTCACAAGTTTCGTCAAAAGTCAAGGCACAACAATCAATTCTCTGGAACAATGCCTTCTGAAAGCTTCAAACTAATCAATTTACCATATCTTAGTTAAAAATCCTAAAATCTCGGATAGATATTCGATTAAATTTTGCAGAAGCAATGGGGTAGAGAAGTACTTTTGCAAAATTCTAACCATCTGGTTTGAAAAATAAAAAGAATATTGTGCATCACCTGAAACTTTTAATAAGTTTTGCATTTCCAGCCAATCTATTATTGCCATAAGGTAATGATTCTGCATCTAGTTGTAGCCAAGCATCTGTCAGCACTGTTTTGATGATCTTCAGGCCATGAGTTAAATCCTGAATGGAAAAGGCTTCCAACATGGACTTTCCAAGCATACACGATTTCATGAAAGATCTGATGCCGAGCAGGGATGAGCCCTATATGGAGAACAGGTTGGCCAATTGCAAGGGATTGTTCCAAAATAATTGCACATAGCAAGTGGCTGATGGCTTGAGAGCACACCCAAATTATCAACAAGAAATCATTACTGGAAACCTATGTGATTGATTAATGTGTGTCTTGCATGACTTGTGCACCCAATTCGTTCAGTTTTATTTTGCTGTGGCTTGAATTGAATTCATCCATTTGACTTTTAATTTTGATTTGACATGATGATTTGCGCCGGGACAGTGTTCCTGCAAGTTAACAAAAAAAAAATAATATTGATTGTATTTATTCATTGATCGTGTGTGTGTCCAGCTTATGCAATTTACCTTGTCATTGTGGCCGAATTGAGTTTTCTAAAAAAATCACGCCAGTACGAGTTTCCAGTTAGGGTCGTTTCTGAAAAAGGGTACATTGCCACCACACTTTAGCTAATTTGATTAAGATCTGCTTCGTTGCTCGCCAAAGTGTTACACATTATTTAGAGACAGTCATCTGCTGAAAAGGCAGTTTAGGATGTGTATCCTACCGACCCTTTCGGGGACAATATGATGGGTTTTCTCTTTTAATGACAATTCATTTCTGCAAGCAAGACATATGTATCCACCACCTTCAAAGTGATCTTGACCATATCAAAATCCACATAGAACTAGTTTCATTACTCTTCATTCTTCATTTTCATGAGTTTCATATCTGAAGAAGTTGTTGTTCATGCATTGCAGCTTGAATACAACATAATTGTCTCATAGATCACTGGGTTTTGTACAAAATCTTCCTTGTGACTTCTTTTAATTTTTCATTTTCTCTGTCAAATTATAATTTATCTTCAGGAGGACTTCAGTTCCAACAGCTGCAGTGGCACCTGTTAAACCATACACATTTGAAGACGACTACCAAAGCTTTAGGGAATCATATCCAAAGGCAAGTTCTCATTTGTGTCACCAGTGTCGCACTTTCTTATCAAGTTTTATGCAGAGCGAAATCTACACAAATTAGATTGATACAGTGTTGAAATGCATTGGCTGATTAAAAATTTGGTTTCAAGGCTATTTGACCAGACCACTAACAAGGGGAATTCCTAAGGTGAAAGTTATCAGCTTTACACACAACCATGGCATCCATCCCCCATCTGGCTAGATTCTTTGAAAAAGAGGCTTTTGATGAATACCAGAAGCTCTTATGTTCTGCAGGCATGACCAGCTGTCTGTTTTCACATTGCTTTACATTCTTGACATGAGCTTGTCAAATTTCCCCTACAATAACTTATTTTTATGGGGAAGACAAAGTATTTAGATTATAATCTTATACTACATTTCTTTAGACCAGAGCATCAGATAATCCAGGCCAATGCGATGAATTCCAAATTCAAAGTGTTGCAGGTGGTAAGGACAAAGTCGTCGACTTCGTACCGTCGAGAGGTCTGAATGCTGCAAGACTTTCTTCAGCTGATGTGAAGAATGTCTGTGAAAAGTTCAAGTTGGATATTCCTGAACACTTTCTCAATTTCAAGCCTCCTGTGGGAACTGCAGGGAACACTAGTGATGTTGATGATGGTGGGAATAATACTTCAGCTACTATCAGTTCCCAGTCATCTTTAGAATCGAGTAAAGATATCATCTGCAATTCACAGGTTGAACAACAGGGTTGTTCCAGCTGGCAGAGATCTCCTTTCGGATCCCCCGGTTCTGGGAAAAATGCAAGCATTCCGGTTGCGAAAACACGGTTAGAAATGTCAATTAAAGAGCCCCAGGTCTTTCACACACCCAGTTTTTTGCTAAAGTTAATTGGTTAAGATATTTTCATTTTTGTAAAATTGATTCAGCTGACAGGCTTTGGTTGCCATTAATCCTGATGTACGGCATAATTCGTAATAATTCTTCATCATTATGACTCTGCGGCCATTGAAATGACAAAAAAGCATTGGTTGGCTGTGTAAAAAGTCTATACCCAAATTTTCTTCTTTTTTTCTGAAAATTTGCTGAAAGCTTGCTTGCAGTTTTATCATTGAAAATATCCAATAAAATGGCTCTTGCCGGTTTGGCTTGCTGCTTCACTCGTCATGTTTTTCCTTGAGCTCACACTCGTATTTTTTCTTGTAGAAAGTTCTGGAGAAAAATTTTGATTTTCGAACTGGACCATTTTGCTGACTCGTGTTATTGCAGAACAAAACTCATAGAAATGCCACATTTCACAAGTTTTTTTCCAAAAACTCATGAAATATCCTCTGGATCCTTCTCTCTGCCATGTATGATTCCCTGCTGACACTTTCCAGTGTAAGTAGGTACTTTGCAATGTTGATTTATCTGCTCGACCCAATTTGATCGCAAAGCTGTCTGTGTTCTGTTATTTGGTTTCAAACAAGCAAGATGACAGCCTGATGTCCAATTCAAAGAAAAAATGCCCAAGAGACCAGAAAATGTCTCCCAGGCTGGAGAGATGCTAATTGTTTATTTCAAAATCACTGAAGTAGTTGTAAAGATCTCCTTTTCCGGAGATATCCCGTTTCCAGAGAAAAACAGGATCTCGGCCACTTCCAGTGGTTTTCTTATGAACACTGGAGATCTCTTTGGCCTTAGCAGGATTTTTTTTTAATATTTCCTGAAAGTGGAACAAATGGACTCAGTTCGAGTGAATGTCGTATAGTGCCATTAACAATCTGAACAATGCTATTTTGCCTTATAGCAGGTCATAAATACCAGTTAAGCAGGTCATAAATACCAGTTAATCAGGTCATAAATACCAGTAAATTGAAAAGTTTGCTATGCAGGATTAATTTTGTTTTCCCGAGAAAACTAAAATCTTTATCGTTGAACACAACAGTGGGCAAGCTGAAAAATGTGTAAAAACCCAATAATGATGGGACTTCACGTCAAAAATTCACTGTTACTGTTGGATTGAGTGTTATACGATTATTCCTCATGTCCGATTTAGGCCATTCAAAGTTGTGCAGTCTCCCAGTCACTTACTTACTGCAACTCCATTGTCACTGCCAATTGAAACTCCTGGTGGTTCAGTGACAGGACATCGAAAGATCAGAAGTGTCAATGAAATCCGTATCCTTTTCACTGCCTGTCAACATTGGCCTGGCGACAGTTTTGTCACATTTTGTTTGACAATGTTGTCACATTTTGTGACAGATTTACTCATTTGTTTTTGCTGGGTTGCTTTTTTCCTGGGAACGAAAGGTTATTCGAATAAGTGCATTCGATGCTCATTTGTTTCTCGCTTGTTCGGGAACTGCCTCGTTCCCCCTGCAAAATTCCCAAATACAGGACGACTCCAAGTGGACTTTCCATAAATGTTTTTCCCTGCCATCATCCTTTCCTGCCGATGCACCTGGTCCTTGCTTTGCTGCTCTATGTCTTCTACATATACCTCTATAATCCTCTATAATTGTGGCATATCCATCCAAAAATCATTTTGTCTTTCATTCGTCCTTTTTTCTTCTTCTCTATGACAGCTTTCCTTATTACCCACCTGGACTGTGGTAAATATGAGGTTAACGTTTTCTGGTTGCTTCATAAAAATTAAAAATGGGCAAGGCCAAAACTGAGACTGTTGGAACAGTGTGCACCTTGAGGAAATGACTTGCTGGTGCCAGATTTTTGTTATCGTGGGGACTGGGAATCCACATTTGTGGGAGAAATGTGCATTAGCTGTTCATTTTTGCGCAGGGCGATTTGAAGGACGGTTGCTGGATGTTTTGACGAACCACCCCAACCGTGGTTGTGGCAGTTTCTGATGTTCAGGTTTGTTATGCATACCAGATACATTTTACCATATTTATATTTCCATGTATTTTGTTTTCGTTTATTTGTTTGGCGGTTGTGGTAGTTGTGGTGGCAAAAGGGTATTATGTATCAGAGTGTAAGCCCACGAATTGTGCCAAGACATTTGTTTTCGTTTTTTTAAATGAGGTCTTTACCACAATAAAGAAAAGATTGATCAAGTTTGTTGTGAAAAGTTGTGAAAAGTTTCGCTTTCTTATGGTAATGAATTTCTCAAACCCAAAATGATTATTGTACATTTTTTCAATAATTTTGCAAAATTCATTGTTCTTTTTAACCTCCTGGCCCCGCCAAGCAACATTCGTCAGGTTTTGTCCTTTGCCCAGATTTTGACACATTTCCTCGGCACTGCCGACAGGCGGCGAACGTCAGCGGAAAGTAGATATTCCGAAACACACAGCAATACGCTTTTAACAGATAGTGGTTCAACTTGACGGTGGCAGCATTGCTGCAGATGAGGCCGAATTTCTGCCAGAATTTAGTTCATGCGATCCTCTGCGAGATGGCACTCGTTTCGGTTCTTGGGCCAGATCGGAACAATGCGAGTGTGCCGGAACGCTGTGTCATGGCTGTGCACTGGCAATGGTAACTAAAATTTCTCATGAACCAAGTGGCGGATTTTGATGTTTCTTGTTGTGGTAGAAAGCTGAAAGATAGGCGATTCCTCATGTGCATAAAAATCTCAAAATTTCCCCGAATAAAACTTCAAATCACGCTGGTAATGAAAGTGTTGGAAGTAAAGATGCGATAAAATTTTGGGTCCCCACACATATTTTCAACAATTGCGCGAATTTTTCCCTTGTAACATGGTTACGGTCTGTGGAAAAGTTTTAGATGAAGGCTTCAGCTATCCAAAAACACCAAAATCATTGCATTTGGACATCATTTGCTGCTTGTATGAAAGGCAGAACGCGACCCGGCACATTATGTTCTTCGACATTCGAACACGCGCCATTGTGACAAAATTGCACATGCATGCTTGGTTCTGTGATTCTCCGCAAGATGGCAGTCTTGGCGTTTCTTGGGCTGTTCGAAACTGAGCAGATGCCGAGTGATGGAGTTGAATCACTACCTGTTTAAAGCGTTTTGCACACAGTTTTCCTTTGTATGAACACACACCGCAAAACACGTCGAGCGATGTTCATCCCCTGAAGTTCGTCAGTCGGTGGTTTTTGTCGCTTGCAGCATTCAATCTTTCCGTTTCCCGCCAAACCGAATTTTCAGCGGAGTGTGCCTTGCTTTCATTCACGTCCAGCCATTGTTGTTACCTACATTCTGCTGGGACACGTATCGCTGCTGTTTTGTGGGGTTGGGGTAATGTCAGAGCCAATGGACAACAAAACAATAACCCGAATCCAGATTTGGATTGCAAACACAGACTGAAGGAGAGATGACGATAATGTTACATGGAGTTTGTTTTTGAGTTATTTGTACTTCTAAGTCAGCAGATCTTTTCCTCCTGCTGCATCACTTTGAAATGATGCTGACTGAGAACAAATTGACCAGCAGGCAATTTCCGAAAAAGTGGGGAAACCAGGGAATTTTCAGAAATAGATAAGAATTTAGAACCTTGGGGACTTCAAGATCAATTATTTATTTGCCAAAATTGACAGAATGATTGAAAAAAAAAAACAGCATCTTGGGAACTTCGTCCCCCATCTTAATTTAATTTAATTTAAGGTTAATTTGCATGGGCAAGGCCCTGGCGCAAATCAGCAATGAGGGATAGCATGAATAAACAAAGAATGAATGCACTCGGATGACATCAACTAGTTGTATAACTTAAAATTTGTAACATCGAAATAATAAAGAAGGTCATAATATTCCATGTTGTTCGGCCAACCATGACCCTACATTGCTTTTAAAGGTAGCCACACTAATATCCTCACCATTTCCAAAGACACTAGGATGTAGCAGATTCCATTCATTGACAGTTCTAGTGACAAAAGAATATTTCCCAACATCCTTGTGGGAGCACTGTGCTTGGAGTTTAAAATCATGGTCATGCCTCCCAAAGTAGCTAGCAGGAGCTAAAAACTCTTTTATATTTGACCAACCACCAACATTGTTTAGTCCGAGAAATAGACCTCCCAGTCTTGAGATTTTTCTGCGTGAGGCCAGGGAGTTCCACTCAAGGTTTTCCAACATGGATGAGACACTATCGAATGGTGCATATCTCCCAGATACAAAGCGAGCAGCCTTTCTTTGTATTCTCTCCAATTTTTCAATTAAATTCACTCGGCAAGGGTCCCAGACAGATGAAGCGTATTCTAGCAGGGAGCAAACGAGGGCAAAATATACTTTCTCCTTAGTTGGGCCATTTGCTTTATAGAAGGTACGCCGAATAAAGAAGAGGGCAGAATTGGCCTTACTGACCATCTGATTTATATGTTGTTCCCTGTTTAAGTTTTTGGTTAGGGTGATTCCTAAATATTTCGTGCGGTCTGCAGAAGCCAGTTCTTGGCCGCTTAGGTAATATGTGGATATTTGAGGGCTAACTTTGTTACTAAAACTGATTGTCACGCACTTTTCAATGTTTATTCGCATTCCCCAGCGAAGGCACCAATCCATGATAGCAGCCAGGTCGTTTTGCAACTGAAGAGAGTCATCAGCAGACCGAACAACAGTGGAAACAACACAATCATCTGCAAACAGGTGCATACGACAACTGACAGCAGAAGGAAGATCGTTTATAAATATGGAAAACAGTTGAGGGGCCAGTACACTACCCTGCGGGACGCCAGAAGTTACTGCCAGTGTAAGCGAGGAGGCCTGGCCAACATATACTTGTATCTTTGAACAACCAGTTGCTCAAAGATCGCTGCTAACTGATTTTTGCAAAGAAATGGCCTTGCATGAGAAAAATTCCAAAATTTCAATTGGTCACCTTGGTTCGAGCAGAAAAATGCATAAACATGAACATATTGCTTTGTTTCCGATTTGTGCTGTTTAGCTGGGTTGGAAAATTAAGACTATTTTTTTTTTAATTGTGTACACATGAATTTATGTGCTGTTTTGCTTGAATGCAAATAGCAATTCTGATGCTTTAATTTTGTCCGAAAGGTGGGCTGCAAAAACTGGAAGGAGGGATTTTTCGATAAACTGTTATGGTTCAGACCGCAGCCATTTTTGGGATTTAGCATTTCAAACTCGGATCAACCATTTAGTATTTTGACTTAATCAACTCGAGAAATTTGCTATAATCACTTCTGAAAATGGAAGATTGGCTCTGAATTGTTTCTCAAAAGAGGCTATGAAATCAATCACTCTTTTAATAACTCCTTTTAAATCAATTAATCACTCTTTGCTGTGCCCCTTTCTCAGAGAAATAATTTCAGCAATCCAGTCCAGTCCTCTTTAGCCAAGAAAGAAGACTTCCTCACGAATCCGGTTCTGATTTTTGCAGCTGACAATCATGATATGGAAAAAGTGTTGCGGAAAACTGTAAAGAATGATGAAAGACAAAAGTATTAAGACTGAAAAGTTTTATAAAAGCATCATGGAAGACAATTGATGGAAAAAGATTTAATCTGCCAGCAGTTTTTTAAATCTGTCTGATTTTCTTTGACCAACTTTTATTCTGCAGCGGAAGCTTACAGATCCATTTTTCCATTTCCATATTTTAACATTGTTCAATCAACTGTCCTGGATGATGCAGTCAAAACAGGTCCGTCACCCTTTATTGTTTTCATCTATTTCCTACTCTCGGTG
This sequence comes from Sinentomon sp. SZTP_YWyxl, assembly GCA_030068105.1. Classification (NCBI taxonomy): domain Eukaryota; kingdom Metazoa; phylum Arthropoda; class Protura; order Sinentomata; family Sinentomidae; genus Sinentomon; species Sinentomon sp. SZTP_YWyxl. Next base: position 8,332 of record JASGXE010015974.1, on the reverse strand, counting down.
GTTGTTTTTATGAAGTGCCGAAATTGGAGTGGTGTTTAGAACCCTGCGAGAAATTATTGCAGGTGTGATGCTGTGTTGCATTGAGTTGGCACTGTTTGGCAAAATTTCAATCAACCCAGTGCTGGTCCAACAGATTTTAAACTAAATTTTCTAATGTGTGAATAATCTCGAATACTTCCATTGATTCTGATTGAAATTAAATGCCTGCACTAGCCATCTGAGAAGTAATTTTGAGGTGTAAATTTAAGATGCGTCATAAGCGGTGTAGGTATCTGCCTAATTTAGACTATTTTGTTGTTTTTGCCGAAGCTTAATATGCAGTATGTATGATTTTAGACATTTAAAGACTGCCGCATCTGATTGTTGAGTCAACTTGATTCATGAGCTTGCTTGTTTTGAAATGAGGCTAAAACTTCACAAGACTAAATGAGTTTTTGAAGGTCTTGAAATATGTAAGATAAGTTGTTCAGTTTTGTTGAATTCTGAGCATGCAGAATTTTATGCAGTGAGAGAAGACCTTGAGTTTCCTGTTCGAAAAATGCTAAATCTCGCTCACTTGATATTTAATCGCATATTTATGGGAATATTTTTCCATTTTCAGGGCATATTTTGATGTTTTCGGGGCATATTTTGATGTTTTCGGGGCATACTTTATGAGCATATTCCATTAGGGAATATCAATCCGCGCCAATCGATCAGCATTACAATTTTATCCTCTTGACATTTTTAATAAGCATACAATCATTGAAATGTCCTATTTCAGATCGATCATTTGTCATAGCTGCACCAACTGGTTCTGGCAAGACCGCTGTATTTGAATTGGCTATAATCAGGCTGTTGATGCAGTACCCAGATTTAATCCACGATTCAAAGTGCCGAATGCTGTACAGTAAGTGTGGATTATTTATCTGAACTCCTATCCTATTGGGACGGCAACCTTCCTTTCATCTATCGACTGTCATTGTTGTATGAGACATTCGGCCATGACATACCCATTGTTGCAGAGCTCACCTGAAGAAGGGAGCCTAACAAACACACTTTGAGCCTTGATGTGAGTGAATGTGTGAACCTGATATCCACGACATTTCGAGACATATTTACACGTTATTATTATTTGTTATTATTTTATTATTATTAATTTGCCTGGTTAAAACCGGCGCAAATTGACAGATATTCAAAATAGCGGCATTCAAGCTTTGTCAGAACAAAAGCGAAAAAGAAAAAACAATGAGCAGGAACAACAATTTAACTAAGCCAACATTTAAGTAGGAGTTACCAATTGCATAAGATTTCTTCGAAACGTTTTAACACCAATATCATTTTCACCACCGAAAATATCTGCACTAAGGGAATTCCATTCGTTAACCGTCTAACAGAAAAAGAATATTTCCCAACATCTCTTAAAACCTGTATGGGGCGCAATTGGAAATCATGATCATGTCTGGTCAGGTAACATGGGGGCAGTAGACTCTCTTTCAATTGAGACCAACCACCAACATTGTTGAGGCAAGAAAAAAGACCCACAAGCCTAGAGATCTGCCTCCGTTAGGCAAGTGACTTCCAGCCAAGACCAGCCAACAGGGCAGTAACACTGCTGGAGAACAAATAGCTGCCAACAAACGTTGACATTTTTGAAATCTAAAAGATGAGACTTTTGAAGTTTTTGTCAAATTAGTTCGAGAAGTTTTGATCTTTTTCTTTCACATTTTTGTGAATGTGCTTCTAGACTTTGAGTTACTTTTTGTGATATCAAATGTATCCGCTTTTCTGTTTCACAGTTTCTCAGTATTTTCCCTTTTTTGTGGTCATGTTTTAAGCAGTGTAACTCAAACAGTCTTTGACAATACATGATCAAATTTTTGCATGATGGTTCTATTTTCTACGAATCAATGACAATTGGGTTTTGAAACTTCTTCAAAATGTGGAAAATTAATTTTTCAGGAGTTTACCCTGAGCTGTGAAATTGTTCATTATTTTTAACTAATTGTTTTTTCCTCTTTTATTAGTGGCACCTGTAAAGGCACTTTGCACCGAAAGAGCGAATGATTGGCAGATGAAGTTTTCTCCACTGGGTCTCAAGTTGTTGGAGCTCACCGGAGATACCGATCCGTATGACCTTTTCGAATTGCAACGCTACTCGTTGTTCGTCACGACACCTGAAAAGTGGAATGCATGCACCCACCGTTGGGGTGAAAGCAAGGGTTTTGTGGAGTCGGTGAAGCTTTTTATGTTGGATGAGGTTAGTTAGGTGCACTTTTTGAAGGGTTGACTTTTTCTTCTTTTTGAATTCGCCTGCAAGAGGCAATTAAAGCGATAAACGACAGTTTTTCCCATTTCGACTCACCCAAAGGTTTATTTCAATAGCCAATTCAACAGATGTATGCATCTTTCGCAACATTGGAAAAGGAATACCGAAGCGTTATGCATAGAAATGAAATTTTTGCAGTACATCTATCCATTGAATTGGTGACTGAGTTGAGTTGAACCTGAGAGTGAGTTGTAATGAAGCCTGGCCATGCTGTCACATGCATAAAAGAAGCAACTGCTTGTCATTTGGTTGGATTTGGTCTTCTTTTACCTCTCCCAGTCCAGAGCACCATACGTTAGCACCTCTTCCAGTCCAGAGCGCCATACGTTAGCACCTCTTCCAGTCCAGTGTGCCATATGTTAGCACCTCTTACAGTCCAGAGCGCCATACGTTAGCACCTCTTTCAGTCCAGAGTGCCATAAGGGCATGAGTAATATTTTTATTTGCGGGTGCAAAATTGGTTCCAAGAAATGGGTCCCAAAACTGCAATATTGCTGGCAGAGATGAAGTGGTTTTCACCATGTTTGTTTGTGTCACAAATTCAGTTCCGCCATTTTTTGTGATGTGCCTTTCACTTTTGTTATAGCGGGTGCACACGACTGTGTTTTTTACGGCTGGTTTTCGCTGTGTGCTCCGGGTTGGCATCCCGAGTCAGCGGCACGCTCACACAAAACGAGCGATTTGACTGTGTTTACGTGTGAATGCACTTTTCGGCCGGGTTGGTTGCTGTTCGGGTGAATTTTGCTTGCGCAGTTTTGGTCGATTGGGCAAGCGAGGTCGATGCCACATTGTTGAAAAGAGCTGATTCGGTTCGTCAAAATTGCTTCAGTCCAATGCAGTATTTGCCGATGAATTTGAGTTTGCTCCCTTCAATGAAGATGAGACTGAACAGAAGAGTGGCCTCACCTGAGCGTTTCATTGATCAATAATTGCTTTGTGTTGAAAAGTTCTGGGTGGATTCGGATGATTTTGTTGTTGAAAGAAAGCGAAGAAAATGGATTTTGTTGTTGAAAGAAAGCCAAGAAAATGCAGATTATAATTCCGAAAAGAAATTCCGTCATTTTCGGCAAAATTTTGGAAATGTGGAAGCATATTTCGCTTCCGGGACAGCCAAAATTGGGTTATTAGTACATGGTACGTGCACAAGCCAAATCAAGCCAAAATCCAAAACAAGCTAAAAAACACCCAAAACGAGCCTCAACCACAAAACGTTTAGTGCTATTCCATACGTCGGGTTGAGGTCTATTTCTGACGTAATTATGGTTATCCCAGACCCGCAACTTCACTGTCAAAAATTAGGGTCAAAGGTCAAAAACGCCAAAATTAGGCTTTTTCCATCCAAAACAAGCCAAAAAACACCCAAAACGAGCCCCATCCAAAAAACTTTCAGTGCTATTCCATACGTCGGGTCGAGGTCTATTTCTGACGTAATTATGGTTATCCCAGACCGGCAACTTCACTGTCAAAAATTAGGGTCAAAGGTCAAAAACGCCAAAATTAGGCTTTTCTCATCCAAAACAAGCCAAAAACACCCAAAACGAGCCCCAAAGACAAAACTTTCAGTGCTATTCCATACGTCGGGTCGCGATCTATTCCTGATGTAATTATTATGGTTATCCCAGACCCACAACTTCACTGTCAAAAATTTGGGTCAAAGGTCAAAAATGCCAAAAATAGGCTTTTTTCATCCGAAACAAGCCAAAAAACACCCAAAACGAGCCCCAACAACAAAACTTTCAGTGCTATTCCATACGTCGGGTAGAGGTCTATTCCTGACGTAAAGTGAAGTTGCGGGTCTGGGATAACCATAATTACGTCAGGAATAGACCTCGACCCGACGTATGGAATAGCACTGAAAGTTTTGTCTTTGGGGCTCGTTTTGGGTGTTTTTTGGCTTGTTTTGGATGAAAAAAGCCTATTTTTGGCATTTTTGACCCTTGACCCTATAATTTTTGGCAGTGAAGTTCCGGGTCTGGGATAACCATATTTACGTCGGGAATAGACCTCGACCCGTCGTTTCTTCAAAAAACTTCTTTTTATCATTCAGTTATTTTTTGTCGTAGTCGGTTAAGTCGGTGACAACACAACAAGAATTGTTTCGTCGGAGGTCATAACTGGTGGCACAAGGTGCCATTTGAGGGGTGGACAGGACAGGGCATTTTGCCCCTCCACTGAATTATAGATATTCCCCACAAAAGCAGCAAAAATGCTGAAGAAATAGGTCACAACGGCTTTAAAGGCAGTCGAAGCAATTTACTGATGGAAATTACCTTGAAATTAAAAATCGAAAAAATTACCTCAACTTTTGAATTTCGGAACCATGGGGATTGGTTGGGTATACGGTTACACCACAAACCACACCACTCACTGGCAATCGTTATAACATTCGTGTCATCGGATCTGATGGCATTAGCGGTTGAGAAATCATGTCAAAAACATGATGAGAAATTTGAAAATGTGAAGAACCGTCGGTACCCTCTGGAATATTGATTTTTCGAAGCACTTGATCTGTATGATCGTAACATTTTTGTATTCTTTTTGGTTTAAATCAGATTATAGTTCAAGCTGTTTTTGCAGGGGATTGGGCAGTGTGAACTGCTTCACAATCTCGAGTATTCTCAGGTATTTTAAGGTCAGAATTGACAGTATTTTAAGGTCAGAATTGACACTTAAAATTTCAAAATTTCTTCAACTTTTGGGGACCCTCTTGGAAGGCCGCTGCGGCTCTGCCCCAGATCCCGCGCATGCGGCGAACTCTTTTTTCAGTCCACTTTCTGCTCTTGCTCGCCTGCGTCTGAAGCCGAAATGGCACGTCTGATATTAGGCACTGAACCATTTATTTGACTTGCAAATGGTCAACCGCGACCGCGTGTTCGTCTCTCTTGAAAAGTTGACTTGTTCTCAATGCTTGCCACCAATTTTCTGTAAGAAATTCCCTGACTTTTCCTGGTTTTCCAGGGTTTTGAATCCAATTTTTCAGAGTTGCTGCAGGCTTCCGTACCCTTGCGCACAGTGGCGTCGGAACCCGGAAATAATTTGGAGGTCATGTGCTGTTTACATAGCGACCGCGGCTGGTGTCTGGGGCGGGAGGACCACAAGATTCGCAGAGCTGAAAATGGGGTGAAGCGTCAGAAGGTTTAGGGCCTGGGAGAGAGTTTTGCCAAAAAAGCCCGCAAGCAATTCTTGATTTGTTTCGGTGAATTTCGTGCGAAAGATTGATGTTTCTTGAACAAGAAAAACTCTGCATGAATTTCGAAAATGGGCTTGTGAAAATTTGACAAAATTATCGCCTTCTTTAGTAAATCTCTGTCCTTTTGACAAACAAAAAAAATTAAAAGGAAGCGAAGAAAACTTGCAATTTATCACCAAAGTCTCACTTCACTGAGCCTACAAGGCATAAGAAACAGAAAAAAACTATTTAAGTCATGAGTGAGTGACTAGCCAAAATTTTGTCGTCAGCGATTGACTTCGTTTTCACATTGTTGGTGGAATCCCGGGGAAAAAGATGCCAAAGATCCAGTCCGACCCTCGTGGCGCAGTGGTTAGCGCGTCGGACTCGTAATCTGAAGATTGCGGGTTCGAATCCCAGCTGGGACACGAGATTTGCCGTGGCACTTGTGTGTGCATCCTCCCTCGGCGAGGCACGGTAAATGAAATTTGCCATGGCACTTGTGTGTGCATCCTCCCTCGGCGAGGCATGGTGAATTCGGTCGGAAAGACAGACATAAGTGGCCAGTCTGTTAGTCCTTCGGTTGGGACTTTAAGAAGGAGGTCCCGTGTGTAGCATCACACTGCGCACGTTAAAGAACACCTAGCTCCAGGTCCAAGACAGAGGCCTGGCAGGTTACATGAACACAGAAGCCACTTGGTATCACCCGCCGATACTCGACGTCGGTTCCTGCGGGTTGGCTGTGCCATAATACCGGCAGTATCGGCAGTTGTGACTGAGGTCTTGGGACCTGGAGTGGTGGGTGCTGTTGCAATTGCCCTCGGGAGTATGCCGGTACCTCGCCGGGGCCCTTGATTGGGTGCCTGGAGCGGTGGGTGCTGGAGCAGCTACTCTCAGGTATTTGTCAGTACCTCGCCGGGACCATGGCTGACGACACAACAAAACATAAACGGTCGGACCACCAGCCTTAGGCTATCTGTCCATAAGACCCAAAGAAGAAGAAGAAGAAAGATTCGAGTTCCCTGATCTATCCCAATTTTTTGGAAAAATCCCAGACTTTTTCAGATTTTCAAAAAATTCCCGAGTGTTCCAGGTTTTTCAGGTTGGTGGCAATCCTGAGTCTCTCAATTCGCGCTCTGCCACAAAAAAACGGTTTTTGAATCAAAATCCGCGCCATCATAAAGCCAGGGGGCATCTGCGACAAAAACGATTTTTTCTTTCCGCTCCAAAAAGTGATGCGTCCGATCCGCAACTGGCAACCATGTGCGACTCGTTTCCTTCCCCTCTCCCACTTGCCGCTGTGGTTCATTCCCTACCTCTCCTTCAATTTCCATCCCTCCTTGTTTATGCTGACGACGACCAACCTGCAAGGCAATGCAAGGCAACAAGAACACATCCTCGCCAACACGGATGAAAAACACAACCAAAGTTGAGCACTGCTCTACTTTTGGATGTGGCAACCGGGTACCCGACCGAAAAAACTAACCCGATCATCCACATTGTGTTTCCTACGTCGTGTATGCTCGCTATTATAGCGGGTACACACGACTGTGTTTTTTACGGATGGTTTTCGTTGTGTGCTCCGGGTTGGCATCCCGGGTCAGTGGCACGCGCACACAAAACGAGCGATTTGACTGTGTTTACGTGTGTATGCACTTTTTCGGTCGGTGAGAGAGTGCCGCGCCCGCCCTGGCATTGTCACCAACATGACTCCGAGAGCGAACCGGGCATCCGCGGAAACCTCTCCTATGATCGGCTGCCGTGACTAGTTAGCAACGAGTGTAGATTTTGATTACTCTGTCTTGTCAATGCATGGACAAACACACAAGGCTGCGCGTTCAAGGCAAATTTTATTCGCTCCAAGCAGTCTGCAGATCAGAGCTTGATAGCGCCCACCAGATGAATAAACAAAACAGGACAGGGTGTTCGCAAAGAGCAGTATGCTCTTTCACGATGTTCACAGTATGTGGCAGTGCACCTCGATCACTTCTGTCACCAGTTACCACAACATTTCGTTTCTCGCACTCAGTTGTGATCAGGTACCTGATTCTAAACTGCAGCCAAGCACACTCGGTAGCATTCTGGTGTCCTAAACTGAAGCCGAAAACCAACTCTGTTTCACTCAGGTGTTTTAAAGTGCTACCGAATAAAATTGGCCGTAAACAGGTGTTCTAAACTGCCACCGAACAACCTCAGTCGTAATCAGATGTTCTACGAGTGGAGCCATTAGAGAGTCCGTCATAATCATATGTCCCAAATGGCTACTTGTTAAGAATAGAATAAAAATAAGTCGCAAGCAGTTTTAAAGTCGAAATTTAGGCAAAGCGAATTCTCGAGTCATAACCCAAATTGTATGGCTGTATGATGAAAAACGATCATCTGGATGTTGACTTTTACTGTACTTGCCATTTATTTGGGGGCTAAATCTCATATGCCAAAAAGAAATAAAAATTGTCGAACAACTGATGCCATACAAATTAAAATACTGGGAATATAACGCCACACGCCAGAGGCTGCCCTGCATTACCGTTTACAGAGCTATTCGTGTTGTTTCCAAGTCCCAGGTCATCCGGTCCGCCGTGCAACACCACGGGGCGCCAAAGCACGTTGTTCTCGCCGTAAAATGAAATGACGTTGTCGTAACGTCCACCAAATCCGATATAGCCGTTTTTATTCGACACGAAGTTCCCCAAATCGCCGACATGCCTGATTTTGCTGCTTAGATTACCGTGCGTCTGAAAATGGATTGAAGACGGTAAACTGCACAACTCAATAACTTGCGCCAAGAAACTTTTTGAACTCCTGGTGTGTTTTTGCACGACTCATACCATATCCCAGCTCTTTTCGGAATATGA
>JASGXE010015973.1:0-12278 GCA_030068105.1 Sinentomon sp. SZTP_YWyxl | reverse complement strand
CACAGATGACGTCGGCGATGCTTTCTTGCTCTGTGTTTTCTTCTTTTTCTCAGTAATTGGCATGGAGTGTTTCTCTACCTACGATCTTACTGACTGCTGCCTGTGAGTATGGCTTCGGCTTGGCCTTTTGTTGCGTTATGTTCTCGTGTTTTTGGCTGATATACTTGCTTAGGATGTCAGCATATGCCTCAGTACTTGGTATGTCAGCAGATACCTTGTTGATATATCTGCTGAATAGATAAAATAAAATCATAAAAATACATATGGTTTTGGGGAGATTTTTTTTTGTCCAAAATGAGGAAAAGTAATCCATGAAAATCTTAGAGATCTTTTTGTTTATCAACTGAACCACAGCAAAAAACAACTGATCCGACAAATAAAAAATCCATTTTTACAATTGATGCGAAACAATTATCGCAATTACCGAATTATGGACGACTGTTAGGTTTAATTTGCATCGATTGTAAATAATTGCAATAATTGTAACGGTTATGCAGTGCTTGCGGTAATTATAGCGGTAATTGCGATAATTGTTTCGCATCAATTGTAAAATTGGATTTTTTATTTGTCGGATCAGTTGTTTTTTGCTGTGGTTCAGTTGATAAACAAAAAGATCTCTAAGATTTTCATGGATTACTTTTCCTCATTTTGGACAAAAAAATCTCCCCAAAACCATATGTATTTTTATGATTTTATTCTAATACATTTTTAAACATTTTTTGCAAAAAATACGTTCTTCTCCCGAAAATATTTTTATGAAATGAAATGAAAAATATGTATCAAGAATTTCAACTTCTCCTGATCGATCTTCTGATTTGTGACCAGGACTTTCTCTTCACCCGACGAAGAAAGGTGTAGAAATGGATTTTGTTGCAGTGCTACTGCTGCGCAATGAGCTGCTTGGAATTTTAATCACATTGCTTGTTTTGAGAAACTTGAAAGAAAAAAGATTTTAACTGATTTGCTATGCATGTGGCTTTGTGAAGATGGAGTTTTTGCAGATGCAAGTTTCATACACAAAATTTTCCCTCGTTTATTATTCCAGAAACACCACAATAGGTCAATATTTCTCATCGGGGAACTCCACTTTCGACGGATTTGAACCAGGCTTTTATTACTTGAACAACTTTGACAACTTGCTGGCCAGCCTCGTGACACTTTTTGAAATAATGGTCGGAAACAATTGGTCGAATATCATGGACGGTTACGCAATCGTCGTCGGGCCGTGGTCACGTCTCTTCTTCATGTTGTTTTATGTTGTTACAATGGTGGTCGTAACGATCGTTGTTGCTTCAATTCTGGACTCGTTTCTGTTCCGAATTCACTACAAGATCAAAATGAGCAAACATGATGGTAAGCTGGCTTTTTTGGGAAACAAGTTTTTGGAAAATTATTAACACATACATTTACGATCCACTTTGCTGTTGTTCGTGACATGTCTGAATAAATGAAAAACAAATCATATTTTAACATCTGTGGTCACTCATGAGCGAAACGCTTTGCCCTGGGGCTTCATTGGCCAATAATTGTTCTTTTCCTAGTCTTGGTTGAACATTGCGATCAACGCACCCTTAAAACAGTGCATAATTTCTTTCTGTATGGACGCGTCACACAGTTTTTTGAATTGTTTTGTAGCAGAGTAGCAGCTTTCACCGTTTATTGGGTGATTGTCCCCATGAGGCCATGAAGGATTTTTTTTATTGTTCTCAGCGTTTCGTTGATGTCAGCATCCTGACCACGGAAGCCCTTGAAGTGTGACTTGAAATGTTTTTCGTGTTGTCAATTAACTGCATTTTTTGTTTGGCAGAGAGTCCTGACTTTTTCGATTTTTTAATTTAAAAAAGAGCTTTGGCTTTTTGTCCCTTTTTTTTTAATTTGAAAATCAAATAGCTCCTGGCTTTTTGGCCTTTTTTATTTGTCAAATAGCTCCTGGCTTTTTGGTCTTTTTATTTGTCAAAGAGCTCTGGCTTTTTGGTCTTTTTTATTTGTCAAAGAACTCTGGCTTTTTGGTCTTTATTTGTCAAAGAGCTCTGGCTTTTTGGTCTTTTTTATTTGTCAAAGAGCTCTGGCTTTTTGGTCTTTTTTATTTGTCAAAGAACTCTGGCTTTTTGGTCTTTATTTGTCAAAGAGCTCTGGCTTTTTGGTCTTTTTTATTTGTCAACGAGCTATGGCTTTTTGGAATACCCTTCCCCAAACTGTTAACAAAATGGCAGGCTGGGGCTGCTACTCCAGGCAGGCTGGGGAGACCATTTGGCCACGAATAGGCCTGGCACCCGCTGTGACACTGTCCTACATTTTTCAGACATGGCTTCTCACACTTTTTCAACACCTCTTTCAAATGACTTACTGGCTATGTGGCTAAAGTCATTTCATTCTTTGTTGGCGTGGCACCGAAATTTGTTCAGGAATGCCCAGCTTGAAAATGCTGCAGTTTCTTAGTTCGCAAAAAGTAATATCAGACAGTGATAAAGCCTGTGATCTTTGGCTGTTGATTCTTGTGGTGACCTTGCTGCAGCTTCTTGCAAGAAAAAATATTGGAAGTCGTGAAGTGGGGTAAATTTGATTTATTAAACTTTCTGAGAATATCAACAGGAATCACTTTGTTGTGAGGTTCGAGATAATTTAAAATCAAACCGTACCATTTTGGTTGACGTTGATCTCTGTGGTTTCACTTCTTTGGTTTGGTCGCACGATGTTTTTGGGACATCACATCCTTGTCGGGTGCTGATATTGAGCTGATGACAGTTCCGATGGGGGCATACTAGATAGTAGATGCAACTAAATTTGCTGTTTGGGCTGAATTTGATTTGAGATTTCCTGCTGTGCTGGTTTGTGATGAAGGGCTTCATGAATGGTGGAGTGGATTCCCATCGTTGCATTGATGGCGTTATTTCCAAGTTGGGAGATGTGGAAGCATTTCAGGAGAGATCTGCTGTGTGCATGTTTGGGCACAACCAAGGTCTTGGTTGCGGGACAATCTGGTGGGTTGCCAGTTTTGAGACAGATGAATGCCAGTGCTGAGGCTTCTTGATGATTTGACCTGATTGACTGTTGGTGTTCTTTGAGGCGAGTGTGGGAAGATCTATTGGTTTGTCCGATGTAGATTTTTCCACGCATGCATGGAATCTTCTACACTCCTGACTTTGTGGCTTGGTCTACGTTGAGCTTGTGTTTAATGAAATAACTGTGAAGTTTCCGTTGTGAGAGGTGGACCAAAAAAGTGAAATCACGCAATGTCAACCAAAATAGTACAGTTATGTTATCAGAATAATTAACTGGCAGGGCTGTTGAAAAATGTAAATGCATCATTACTTTATTTCTTTTCTCTGACAATAGAGAAACAGGCCTTGAAATGTCAGATAGAATTGGATGAAGCTGAATTGATGCACAGTGCCACTGGAGTGCCAGTTTGTGGCATCCATAGAGCAGGACTGAAGGGGACTGAGTCCCGTGCTTCCGGCAGTAGCGGCCATCCCGCTCGACGTGAGATGCAACATTTCACACATGACCAGGTAAAACTTTGTTAAGGTGGTAACTGATCTCATTTTATCTAGCTCTTGTGCTTTCTTTGGTTGTCCAGATCTTGCTTTGATCCAAAGTGAGTTTTTTGTCATGAAACCTTTCAAAAAATAATGTCCATAAAATACCAGTTGTTTAACATTGTTTTGTTTTCGGATACATGATCCCCTAATGAGCAAAATTTACATGCTCATTTTGTGTTTATTCTGGTTTGCAAAGCGGATACAAAAAACGATGGTGGCAATCTCCTGGTGGCATTTTAATTTTTGGATAAATGACACCAAAAATAGAAAGAAAAAAAAAAAAAACTAAATTAGCCTTGTCAAAAAAAGGTGTACACAATTTCGAAAAAATCGGACCCGAAGCGCATGCTGCGATCACAAAATCAACCCAAAGAGGCACGAGAACTTTTGTTCATAAGGGGAAAGCCCCATGACAAACCCCTTGGAACTCTGTTGGATTGCTGTTCAATACTCTGCACCTGGTAGACAACAACCCGCAGACCTAGCAGAGCCTTCACCCCTTGGAACCCTGCTGAACCTCCGACCCAGACCCCAAGCCATTCATTCACCCCCTGTTCCTGGGCAATAGAAAACAGGTAAGCGTATGCCTCTCAGTTTCCCATGATTGCAGACGGAGAGCGGATGAAACAGAAAGACAGAAGTTCCCACTCTGCCGCCAGGGGTGCGACTGTTCCCTGACTTGCTTTGGTTTCCGTGTTGCTTGTGGGCCAGAGCATTTGTTTTGTGCTGTAATTTCAAAAGTTGTGGATGGATTTTGATCATTTTTGATCCAAATGGAAGCGAAAAATAAGGGGGATTCACCCATGGCATGGACTGGGTGGATTTGTTTATGTCGTACATGATCTCCAAAAAAGGAGTTTTTCTGAAGCAAAGTCAATGTTGTCAAAAACCTAACTGAATGCATGTTTCGGCCAGAACTCGGAAGGCTCTTTTCTTTGGCACTTTTTCGTATGTACTGGAATGGCTTTTTTGCATATGTTTCGGGCAATATTTTACTCATCCGTTGGTCCAAATCATCAATTTTATGACCAATTGAATCACAACCAAATTGACGATAAAAAGTCGTGGACCAAGGCGCAGGGTGTTCAAAAAGTGTGCACTTTTGTGGTCAAAAGCCGAAGGTGTTTATCGTATTTTCACTCTGCTCTGGTGGCGAACACGCATGTCTCGAAACATGCAGGACCTGGGTTCGATCTCGGTTTGCGCCGGATTTCTTTCAGGCGTGAACAGCAAGAATAATGTGGCAAGAAAGCTGGTTGTCGTGGCGCAACCTGTCGTCCCTCAGATGGGATATTATGAAGGAGGTCCCGTGTGCAGTGTCACACTGCACATGTTAGAAAAATTCCTCGCTGTAGGTCCATCAGAGGCCGGGCAGGTTTCACAACAGAGAAGCCACATATCACAAACCATACGTCTGCGCTCTGCAGAGCACATGGATCTCATCGGGAAATCCTGCGGGTTGGCACACCAATAATGCAGTAAACTGATTCGAGTCGTTTCTGTTGAGAGTCGTTTCTGTTGCTGAGCAGAGTTAGGCACTGTGGGGAATTGTTCTCCTTGCGAGCCCAAGGTGTGCAACAAGGTTCATGCCGGAGCCACCGGATGGATGGCTGTCGGCTCATGATGGCAAATGATGATGATGAATGTGCGTTTGGCCTTTGACACAAGCACATTACGGGGAGATAGTCCACTGGAAATCTTCCCAATTTTCACGGTGATCGCTTTCAAACGCAGTTCATACGGGCGTGCGATGGTTGCAGGTGTGCGTTGAAATGCAAAAGTCACCAATTGAAAAGTTCTCGGGGATGTTCTTCAACAAATCGCAATTTGGCGTTTGGCCGCGATTCATGTTTCAACTTTCCGCATGCATAAAAACCCAATCTTTGGACGTTTCGTGTGTTTCCTGCTATTGCCATTTCTTTGCGCCCCTTTGTGGTTCGCTTGCCCCTTCCTCGTATGTGCTTTTGGGGTTTTGGCTCATCCTGATGGGAAATGTGGCCTCTGGAACACCATTTTGCTCCGAAAATAAACCATAAAATTTCAAAACTTCACAGGCCTCCGGGGTTTTGCCACACAGATCCTCCGCCCTGGGCTCTGTCACTTGAAACCCTGCTGGGGGCACCGGCCCAGACCCTTGCTATGGGCTGCGCCTAGATCCCTAATTTGCTGCGCAAAGCCCCACGCGGAACATGAATTGATCGATTTGACAAGTTATGGCTTTTAGCTCACGGCCGCAATATCGCCATCGCTGGCAGATCACATTGATTAATTCGAAACTCACCAACTGATATTGCAAACATCTTTCACGCGATTTGCCTTATGCGTATAGGTACCAAAGGTACATACATCCATTCCATACGGACGGTATAGGTAGCTAAGGTTCCTCTTTTCAGCGGGATGTATTGTGTAGTGGGAAATTTAATCACAGCAGCAATGTCGGCTCAGTTGCGTTCGGTGTCATTTTACTGGTTAAGTTACGTTTCCTGCAGTGCTTTTTCCTTGCAGTGTTTTTCTTCCATGGTAAGAAAAACGCTGCAAGGAAGAAACACTGGAAATGCAACTAAACCAGGAAAATGACACCGAACGCAACTGAGCCGACATTGTTGCTGTGATTAAATTTCCCGTTACACAATACCTAAGATACATCCGCTGAAAGGAGGAATTGGTAAAGTCGTAGCGAAAAAGTGCCACCCATCGTGACTGTTTTCTGGATTCAGGCCACAACCGAGCTTGACCTCAAACCCGTGCACACAGCCCTGTCCCTTTAAAGGACAAAGGTAATGGAGATGGACGTTTTTTTGCAAAATATCATCTGGCCTTCCAAACATCTTCATGAATGACTGTAGATGCGCTCGCGTTTTTTGCAATATTCAAAAAGCAAGCACAAGTTTGCACACATTTTTTCGAAACCCAAATTATATCCCAAAAGGTCTTTCTGGCATGAAACTCATCCCATCACCCAGGACTTTTCCCAACCATGCATCAGATTCCCATTCCGTGCCGACGCAAAATATCTCGATTCGAAATGCCCGCAACTGCCGATTGAATCCCATGCAATCCAAGCAATCGATCGATTTTTGAGCAAGTCAGCCGACAGTGCTGCCATCCCAGTAGCACGCACGGAATTTTTGCTCCGCGCGTTTACCTGGTTTCTATTGCCCTGCCCTGGTCTTTGATTTACAATTGAACCACTGGAGAAAGATCATGTTATTTGCAGCTTTTGGGGAGAGGGGAACATCAGATATCTTTCAATTTGAAATTATAAAAACATGTTACTGAAGGTGATTGTCATCTCTCTTTAGACTTTACCCACCTTTGTTTATCCCACCCTTTGTTTTCAACTCAATGTTGCATGCAGAAAAGCTATGGAAATGTTTTTTTTAGTTCTATTTTTTTGGGGGGGGGGGTGGAGGAATCGCGCAAATGTTTTTTTTTTTTGTATTTTTTTTTTTTTGGAAAAGTGAGGAATGACGCACATTTTGTGACGAAAACACTTCTCTGCTGTTTGAAATTCTTTCACTTTTTATTTGCTGTCATTGTTGTCCTGGACCAGAACTCTGAATTTTCGTGAATAGCATCTCGTTTTGGTTTGTTTATTGCTCATGTTCACAGCCAAAAGTGTCTTTTGTCGGCCGAAAACACAGGACAATAGAAGTTTTGAAGGCCAAGATGTACCACGACGAGATAGAGACATGGCTTCAGAATGGTGAAAACTGCATTAGATAGTGAGATCCAATTCTTGGGCACGCCACGCATGGCATCGCAGACTGATTTAGTACAATGATGATAATCATGTTTTATCAACTTGATATTATGATATTGACGCCTCCCGTTTCCCTCCGACAATAATTTTAGTCCGATTGACAATCATTGTTGTTAATTTGAGAAATGGTTTTTAAATTACTTTTGACTTCTTATTCACTGCTTGTTTTGTCCATGAATGATGATTTTTTATAGTGCATTTTGTCTTTTTTGTGCAGAAGAACATGTGCACAACATATTTTGTTGATCTTGAATCGTAACTTTTTGTTTACTCTTATCTTATTTCCGTATTGCTAAGTGCTTTTTAACTTTTGTGTGTCAGTAAGAATGCTACTCGGAGTGATAAACTTTGGAATTTGGATATTGAGTAGTAAAGCTGTGCCCTTTGAAATTGTCCAGCATGTTGCATCTTCTGCATGCCTGAACATGCAGGAAAAAGCAGTCGCTACTTTTATTCACCATAAAGCAAGCATAGTAAGTTGCAATTTACTATTTTCAAAGCTGCGATTATTAAACTCACTTATGCAGTCACTGTTTTTTCCAGTGAAATCACAAAACTGGACAATTTCAAAGGAAGCTGATGTGCCTCCATTTTTTCCAAAAGCATTGACTCAATGCAAGCTTACATTAGTTAAATCCTTGGCGAGTGCATTTTTTGGCACCACTGCACATCCTGCATCCCTTCCATTCGCTTGTCTCTCACAAATGGTGCCAGTTACAGATGTGCCCTGAAAGATCTCTCCCATTTTCTTTTGTTGGGTGAGAGCAAGGCATATTTTTCCCAATCCACTTCCGCGGACTGGAGCATCGCAACAGCCAATCCCGTCGTCTCAATTTGTGACGTCATAAATTTTGGCATTTTTGCCTTGCCATCGCTTTTTGCCATTTGGCATGTTTGCCACCGCTTCGCAACTCTTTCATGGGTCGCAATAGGGTTAGGTTATGTCAGGTTAGGTTAGTTTAAGTTTGGTTTAGAAAATCTGATGTCAAAATTGGCTCGAATTCCCAGCAACTAATCTGAGAGGGATAGGGTTCTGTTCCCCATGAAAGTTTGATTCATTTGAGTTTTATGTCTAACAAAATGTGACAAAAATGACATAATTATTCATAAAATAATAACACATCAAATCACAAAGAATTAATGCTCTTTTCATTGGAGTCGGGTTTATCATGGTGATGGAGTCTGGTTGTCCTGGGGATTAGGGAATATTGTTTGTGTATACTGAGCTGGAAAATGCAGGGTGTTCCAGAAATTTTTTTACAAGTTTTTGGGCAGCTATTGCGTGAAAATGGGGGTCGTAGCAAAATGTTTCACTGAATGTTTTCTGTAAATTGTACTTGTACTTTAAGGAATCTGCGGTCCGGCCCTGGTGTCTGTGCCAGAATACCCGCTTGCTGCCGGGGCCTTCGGACGAGCAGCTCACTTTCGTCCTCTATGGATCGCAACTTTGACCTTCACTTTTATTCTAGCTGTCCTAAAACTCGTATCAGTCCTGTCCTAAATTTCTTCCTCTTCGTCTTTAGGATGTCTAGCTGTCTGCTAGAAATCCTGCTTTTTCTGATGCCCTCGACCTCTTTGTTCCTGTCCTCAAACCCTACTCATTTCTTTTCTTTGCTGTCCTGAAGGTCCGTTTGCGATCTAGCCAACTACTTTTCTTTTCATTTTCTGTGTTATATGTATTTTCTTTTCTTTTTTGGGTCCCAGGAACGACACTCTTGCTGGGCTCTAGCGGAGACGTGTTACGTTACTGGTATTCCCATGTATTTATTAATTTTATCTGGCTCGCCCAATCCGTGGCACTTGTATTCTTGATGTCTTTTTATTTTTAATTTTTGCTGCCACCGTCTGGCTCACGAGAGCTGGGGCTTGCTGGACAACTTGAACTTGTACTTTTAGGAATCTGACCACGAAAAGTTGCTTTTGTGCAGCGACCCGTTATCTTCAAATCTCAGTTATCCGACGACAACCACAAAATGGGCTTTTTTGGATTTTTGGGGGGCACTGCATGGAAGTGGAGGCTTGAATGCTGTTTTGTCACTTGACATTTTATGTTTCGGTAGTTCCGTAGAACCCGTCCTGAAAATTTGACGGTTCTGCGATGAAATCTTACCTCCCCCATGAATACCCAAATGGGTCCATTTTGGGAGCATAACATGGAAATGGGGACCCAGAGCAATTTTTTTACTGATTAATTTCGATTTGTTTTGCCATCAGGAACTTTTCCACGAAATTTGTCGGTGTTTTTCTGGAATACCCTGTACATGCGGTCACTGCAGGTGACTACCGAGCTGAATTTGGCACACTCTCAGCTGTCTACATGCTGCAAAGAAAATGGCAGATTTGCAGACACAGTTTTCTTCAAATGTGCTTGTAGGGCAGGTTTTGATGGCGGAATTGTTGGGCGGGGAAGATTGCTCAATAATTGTAGCATTTTTGGCTTGGGGCAATGATTGCAGTGGTCCAGAATGTTCACAGCTAAGGTATCACGACTGACGTTAGCAGTTGTGTGGTCTGAGCATAGCAGTTTCAAATGTAATCCACGCCGTATAGGGAATTGCCTGGAGTTACGATTTTTGTAGCTAGTCGTGATATGAAGCTGAGTTGCGTGCAATCGAATCAATATCGTGTGTGATATTGGGATGTAGAGCCTTTGTCCTGGTTTTATTTTAACCTGTGTAATACAGTGCTTGTTTTTCATCTAGATTCCTATGTGATTTTCATCTTTGTATGCTGGCATTTTATTTGCAGGAATTTTCCATAATCTCATCTGGAAGGCAAATTGTTACTTTTTATTCAACCATCGAGCTCTAATGGATATTTTGGGACTCAATTTTTAAGGGGGAGTCCCACCCCTGCCATAAGCTATTTTTGACAAAAAATGTGATTTTTAGTCTTTTGGTGTTTTTTGTTAATTCAGGTGTGTAGAATCCAAAAATGAAGTCAGAAACTAATTTAGGAACCTCCTTCATAGCTTAAAATGCATGTGAAGTTGTTGCGGAAATTAAATTTTTTGGCTGTTTTCTTCGCTTTCATTTCCGTAAGCTTTTTTCCTGTTCAAAATGGTTTTTCTCAGGCTACGAAAGGACTGGAAAGGTGAAATCTGGCACACTGGCTGAAAAAATCATGCTGAAGGCCGTGACAGACTTGGATTTTCAGTTTTTTGACTCCGAGCAGTGTTTCCGCCATGCAAATGAAAATTGCCCTGCAAAATTTTCCCGCTTCAAGGAAATGAGACAGAAAACCACTGCAAAGGGCCAGAAACTGTAAAATCCGAATCCGTCATGCACTTTGGCATACCTTTCTTAGTAGGAATTGACTCTTTTAGAAGGAAGGATGCAAAAAGACTCTCGTTGAGCAGGTATAAATCGACAGCAAAAGCGAAGGCACGGCGAGAAAAGAAGAAAACAGCGAAAGCGGCATTTGACAAGAAGAATATCGAGGATAAATTGACTTACAAAGCAGGAGAATATTGATGTTTGCATCATAAAGACTACTGCAGGATATAAATTGACTTTACAGTTGTGGTAAGAAGATGTGACAACTCAAAAGTTCCAATTGATTGTGTATTTTGTTTATTAGAAAAGGTGAAAAATTCTAAATTTTTAACTTTTTTTCTTTTGCTGTTTTCTTCGCTTTCATTTCCGCAAGCTTTTTTCCTGTTCAAAACGGTTTTTCTCAGGCTGCGAAAGGGTCAGAAAGGGAAATTTGGCACACTGGCTGAAAAAATCATGCTGAAGGCCGTGACAGACTTGGATTTTTAGTTTTTTGACTCCGAGTAGGTGTTTCGGCCATGCTGACGAAAATAGCCCAACAAACTTTTGCCGCTTCTTGGAAATAAGACAGAAAACCACCTCAAGGGGCCAGAAATCACAAAATCCGAGTCTGTCATGCACTTTGGCATACCTTTCTTAGTAGGAATTGACTCCTAGAACATAAACATATCAGTACCCCTTACCGGAAAATTAATTGTTGTAGCGCTCCGTAATGTTGAGGTCAAAGGTCAATAACTCTGGAACCAGATGAGATAGATTCATGAAATTTTGCATGGAGACTCCCTCCATAGGTACCTAGATGTGTGCCAAAAATTTTTGCAATCGGTGCACAAATGGCCGATATAGGTTTTTAGGGTGGGACTCCCCCTTAATTTTCCCACGTTTTTCTTTGGATTTTCAACAACTAACCCAGCTGGGGGTCAAGCTAGACACAACTGGGCAGGGTGTAGCTAACCTCAACGGGGGGAGGGGCATTTTAAAACGTTCCCTATTTTCAAACCAAATTTTCAAGCGTCTCTAGCTTCTACACGACTTGCATCTTTGAATGAGATGAGGGACTGACATGTACTGTTTACCAAACAACCCTACCCAATAAACTGAGCTAATGTGCTTCCTGAACTGCCATTTGTGTTATTGAATCACCGATTTAATTGGCATCGACCTCTGAAACTGCACTAACGAAAACTGGCAGGGAGCAGTTTGAGAAACATTCATCTGGCGAGTTTAACGAGGCAGAGTTCTCCGATTCGTCACTGAGTCTGCATGGAAGCATCAATTGTTGTTCACGGATGTAGTTAGCAAAAAAGACAATAAAATACTGTTGTCGGAGAAAACGGCGATAAACATTTAGTTTGTATCCTTTGTCGGCAAGGAGTATAACTTCTTGCAAAATTAAATCTCTGAATTATTGTCATGCCCTTTTTAAGGTGGGGGGGGGGGGAACCTTCGCGCAAAAATTTTTTGTTTGTCAACCGATTTTCTTCAAATTTTGTACATCGTTTGGGGTCATTTCAACTAAGAACTGTGCAAAATTTCACACCCCTAGTGTCATTAGTTTAGCCGCTGTGGCCATTTTATATGCAAAAAGTAGGCGAAACTTTGATCGCTGCAGCTCCTAAACCGTTGGAGCTAGTGACCTCCAGTTTGCGCCAAAGTCACCAAAATTGAGCCAGAATTTGGCTAGAAAGGTTGACAACCTAA